>ML307764.1:0-199354 GCA_005239505.1 Nicotiana paniculata | reverse complement strand
ATATATATATATATATATATATATATATATATATATATATATATATATATATATATACTCTGAATCTCAAGAGCTCTCATGCTCACATAACATCATTGTAGAAACTCAGCACATAGAAAATTTATCAAGCCATTTCACAACTCCCAAGCCGATTATGCTCGCACCGAACTAGGCTATATACACCCATTTTCTCATAACACCCAAGAGCAACCGTCATAGCCGGTACAAACACCCCACAATCCACAACCAACTGAACTGAACGCCTTCCAGGCATAAATTCTCAAATAAGCAATGTTGCACTTCCTTATACTTGGTCTAAATCTTCAATCAATCAGGTGACTACATGTCACACTTATGTAATCTTCCCGTGGTCATGCTCCCACAACCTTCCACACCACGTAACAAGTTTTCACGTCCATACCACCGACCATGCTAACATTATAAAACCAATCAAGAACCCATAACCAGGATACAAAGCCTCTTTCACCAAACACCGATCTCATGTGACACTGAAGACAACACCAGTTTCCTTGCTCATCCGAGCTCATGACATCCTTGTTAACACCGAACCGCAATCTCAATTCTTACTCCCAATTACATACTGTTTACCGCACCTAACATGCCAATATAAGATAGCGCAAGAATTCCATCATAACTCCTGGACCACTTATAGGGTGAACACTTCATCAAATAGAAACCTTCTACTTACCTCAACTCTAGAGAATCATCACAACCCACGAGTGAATTCTCACAATCACAATACATGCAAATCCTTAAGTAGTAGTCTATGCCACCATAATCCTTCCGGGATCTCCCTACACCTGACAGGCCGTAATACTTGAATGCTTCCAAATAAATCCATTACGGTGGCTGACAAGCCACACACACACCAGCACAAACCACATGCATAACTTAATCACATTTAAGGAACTGATCACTGCCGAAACATGTGCCATTTAAACCATGGTTAACCAATCTATCTTCTCCTAATCATCCCTAATTGCCTCAGAATAATAGCAACCCCATTCGACACATAATAAACTCAACCCTCACACATCCCGAGTGGCTTTGATTCACGAGACCATGTTGTCTAAATCCCGTAAACCGTCTCATACCCTCCTGATAACCTTTCTACAATCCGGAGTTTATTTCTCTCACTCATCCAATACTATTCTGCACGCTGAAAATAACATAGAACACTCCAATCATTTTCCGTTTCTCATAATTTACGCTGCACAAGCTCGATTCTTAATCATACTGCTGCCTGAAACCCTTAAACACCGCATTATTAGCCTTCGAATTCATTAGTACCTTTATCAAGAGTCACCCACTGTGACTGGCCCCGAATACAATCAGCTCCAAAGATCTTCTAGCACATGCACACCTTCTTAATGAAGCATGTGACTAAGTCACTACCCTTACAACTTGCCTATGCCTTAAGCATAAATTTTGAATCTCCCAAAACCTAACCCTGGTCCAATAGGACCAACTTTTGCACATATTTATCAAATCCCATGATTAATTACCACTTTATTCCTTAGTTGTAATAACTTGCCAATATGCCGACCATCCGCAACCCCCATGAGAAGATAATCTTGCAGCCCAATTGCAGGCGGTGGGACTCCCCCACTTAGCCCGAAGCTACTTCTTGCACCACTCTAGACCCTGCTGAGATCCTTTCTTCTTTGTTAACATGATTCTGCTCAACCAATCCGCCCAATTCTTCCGAATTCCCCTGTTAGCATTCCCTAAATACTCAAATTCTCTAGCATCATTCACACATTCTACCTCCTACCGAATAGCCACTAGAATTCCTCACACAGACTTGCCAACCACACAACCGCTAACCTACTCACAGAAGATAACCCACCTGTGGAAATCACCAACTTACACCTTCCAACGACGTCGTACTGCACACCCTCTACAACATCAATATCACATCCTAAGCCTGCTCTCATTCACCAACTTTACCAGTCCGTCCGCTCCTCATGGACATTTACTAAATGGGCTACAACATCTTCAAATTCACCGCCAAATTGCGTCCTTCTTCATTCCTAATAACTCCTCCATGTTGTATCCAACCTTCCGCCGAAATAACCCACATTTCAACTTAAGCTCGTGGACCCAATCACCATCCACTAAAACTCTCAAACTTTCCCTCAAGATAGGCAGTTGTCTTACCACTGAAGTCATATGTTACGCTGCCACTCTCCCACTTGTTAAACTCATTGGCAGTTGTCTTACCACTGAACTCCTGTGCTACGCTGCCACTCTCCCACTTGTTAAACTCATTGGCAGTTGTCTTACCACTGAACTCCTGTGCTACGCTGCCACTCTCCCACTTGTTAAACTCATTCCTTTAAACAACTACCTGACTTTCGTTCCTTACACCTAGACTTTTAGGAAAGAAACCACGGCCTAGCACTTTTCACATATCTTCCTTCATCGTATGCTGCCCAATTGCTGCCTCAATTCAAGATCATTCTCTGTTCTTAATCCAGCAGTTCGCCACGACTTCAAACTCTCCGAGATCATCTATTTCGAGCTGCCTTCATTATCAACACTTATCCAGTATTGAAACACCACGCCTCACAGTCTCTGACAGCCGTTTCTTCAATATTTCTTCATAGTTCTCTGACTCCATTCAACTGAAGAAACCATAGCACCGACAAACTTAACATTCCATTCGATCAATGACGAAGATATCACATCACAAGTGAATATTCCACCTCACTTGAAAACACCAAGTCTTACTATTTTATCAATCCAAAACCTGACCATTTATAGTTCAATTGCCTTTCATCCGCTGGAACTAAAATGCTGAAATCTCAAAATCACGCTCTGAGAAGACCTCCCTTCAAGTCATTCATTGCCTCTACATATGGGAAAGAATCCTACCATCACATCCACCTCGTGCGATAACTAATCGTAAGCATCATCACTACCTGAGCATAGCCTCATGGCTCTCAGCAACACAGCTACTGAGCTAAAACAACATATTATCCTTCTGCAGGGCAATAACAACAGCCTCAACCAATTACGCATGGAAAACATCATGCACCCTATCCGTAGCACCATTTCAATTCCTCAAATTTCTGATTCATAGCAAGCTTTTCGCGACGTGTAAGATTGAGTAGGAAGAAATATAGGCATAAGCCTTAAAGGAATAAAATCGCACGATGAGGAATCAAGAAGGGAAGTACTCCTAACAGCCATGTAGCCTCTCAAAGATAAGTATAGACGTCTCCGTACCGATCCGCAAGACTCTACTAGACTTGCTCATGACTCGTGAGACCTAAAGGAACCTAGTGCTCTGATACCACGTTGTCACAACCCAAAATCCATAAGGTCGTGATGGTGTCGGACACCACTGTCAGGCAAGCCAATCATTAAATGGTTAAGTTAAATTTCCTGTTTTAGCATTTTGAAATTATTACCTTTCACTTAACACGCAATATCTAAATAAAATTCATTAAGTAGAAATAACAGTCCAATATTCCATTTTGATAAAATACATCCCAAACACATCCCAGAACCCGGTGACACAAGTACATGAGCAACTTCTAAGAATTTTACAAATTCTATATTGCTATGAACGTACCTGTGCAACAAAATACACAGCAACTGTAGCATGAGTACGAAAACAACGTGTACCAGTAAGTATCCCGCCTAATCTTGAAGAGGTAGTGACGAGAGGTCGACTTGACACTCACTAAGATCCAACAAAATAATTTAACACGATATGATATCAGTAATAGGCATACGAGGATGATAAAAACAGTAAACATTAAAGATAACTGTAATTCAAAAAAATATTGGAAGTAAATAAACAATTACTACTTCATTTTCCCCCAAAATATGTTGTCACTTCAAAATCTATGAAATCATTAACAATTTAACATGTGCATACGGGATAACGACAACCGGCCTGAGCCATCATAATAATCATATCTGTGCACTGCTAGGGTCGACCGACCCGAACCATAATTTCATCTTTCAATCTCGATGTGGCGTATGGCCCGCTCCCATGAGAGTGGGGGAAATAATACTCCGCTCGCGGAATGTAAATTGCGAAGCGGTCACATGCAGTCATGCACAATCAAACAGTCCACCCCGACTACATCGAGAAAGCAAATACTCAAGAAAATGACAAATTTCTCTTTTAAAGGTCGAAAAATAGTATTTAAATATTTTCTAGAAATCCATTTTCTTTTTACCAAGTTCAGTAAGGTTTAAGCACTTCATCAATAAGATTACAAATACGGCAATTAAAACATGCTTTTGGGTCCTAGACTACCCAGACATAAACATGATAGTAGCTACGCACGGACCGTCGTCACTTCGTGCGTACGTTGCCCCCACAAATAGTAGCACATATTTAATTAGATCACCTAGGGGACAATTCCCCCTCACAAGTTTAGAAAGGAGACTTACCCCGCTCTGAAATTCCATAACAGGCTTCCAAGCCTTTCCGATGATTCAAATCGTTGCACAACGCTCCTAAACTAGCCAAATAACGGCAAACTAATTAAAATATACTCTAATACTTGTTAAAAATTCAAATTATATAAATTCCCAACTCGGCTCGAAAAGTTGACCAATTTTCCCTCGGGCCCTCGGGCCCACGTGCCCGGACTCCGAAATTTTTTGAAGATAATCATTACCCATGACTTTACTAGCTGAAATATATAATTTACTCTTAATTTCATGCTCAATTTCGTGGTCAAAATCCAAAATACCAATCTCTAGGTCTTCTACCAAAAAACCCACAATTTCAACTAATTTCCATGTTCTAATCCATATATACACATGTATTTAACTCAAAATGGTGAAGAAAACACTTACCACATTTCATATGGTGAAAATCGCCTCAAAAATCGCTTCAATCCGAGCTCCATGGCTCCAAATATTCTAAAAATGGCTGAAACCTCGATATATAACTTCTGCCCAGGTATTTACTCATTGCGATCGCGTAAAATGCTTCGCGATCGCGAAGTACAAAAAATTTTCAGCCCAAAAATTGCTTTTCGCGATCGCGAAGAACAAATGCCCAGCTCTTCCGTACAGCCTCTAGTAGAATGGTTATAGCTTTTTGCACAAAACTCCAAATGATAAACGGTTTAATTTTATGAAATTATACTCCAAGATATACAACTTTTGTGTTTTGGTAATCTCCCAATTCTTTATATATTCGAGATATAAGCTTCCAAAGTCAGCCCTGTGAAACACAAATTTCTTCTTTATCTTCCCAGACACTATGTAGTGTAACAGCCATATATCTTTTTATACAAATCCAAATGCTAAATGGTTTATTTTTCTAGAAACTATACACAAAGTTATATAACTTTAATTTTTACAACATCTCAAAATTCCTTATAGATTGTGAGATATGAGCCTCTGAAATAGAGTTAGTGCAGCAGAACATTTCCTCTACACGATCGCGAAAAGCTTTCCGCGATCGCGATTCACTGGCCCATTTCTCTCATTTTACTCATTGCGATCGCGTAGCACACTGCTGTAGCCAATAACCAGAAGCTATAAAAGGCCTATAAATGTTCCGAAACCACCCCGAAACTCACCCGATCCCCTCAGGACCCTGTCCGAACGTGCCAACAAGTCAGAAAACGTATCACGGACTTAGTCAAGGCCTCAAATCACATCAAACAACGTCAAAATCATGAATCGCACCCCAAATTGAAGCTTTATTGTTAGTTTAATAGTTAAATAGTAGTAAATAACATTAATCCTATATGTATTAGGAGTAGGAGATGTATTATCTATATATAAGGCTCATTGTATCATTGTATTAATGAGTGAATAATATATTATTTTCTCCCGTGCTTTCTCACATGGTATCAGAGAAATTGTGAGAGATTTATCATTTTGCATAAATTACAGCAACTCTGGAAAGAGAAATCAATCAACCGAAAGTCTTTTTCCGGCAAACACAGGTCTGCCGCAGTAAAAAAGCCACTTTTTTATCAGTGTTGTGCAAAAATCAACACCACCACTAAGTAGATCGGCCTCCGGTGACCAACCCTAAAAAAAATCTCCGTCGAAAAATCCTTCAAGTGCTCCCACACGCCACAGCAGACATTTTTTCCGGCGAGCGCGTGAAGCCCACGCGCCGGCGCGTGAGAGCTTCTCCGGCCATTTTTTGGCCAAGCTTCTTGAGGACAGCCTACTTGCACATCAAATATGAGTCCATTGGTACTATTTCCGATAGATTCCGACGACTTTGAAATTTTCCAGCGTGAACAGTGTTTTCCCTCTGCTGCAAACAGTGTTTTTCCACATTTATCTTCAGTTTTCATTCACTATACAACTTAACTCAAGAATTTGAGCAATTGATTGTAGCAACATGGGATCTAATATTGAATACTTTGATGGTCTCTTTACCGGATTATATTGAGTTCCTTCACTACAAAGCACGTAAATAGACATCTTCAGGATTAGCCTCCGTTGTTCCAACAGATAGTAGCATGACTTGTGTCTCCCAATCTTCAACTTCCGAGTCTTGGGTCATTGATTCAGGTGCATCTGATCATATTTTTGGTAACAAATCTCTTTTCAGTAGTATTTCATATTCTCAATCTCTTCCAACAGTCACAATGGCCAATGGGTCTCAAGCCATGGAAACTGCAATAGGTCAAGCAAGTCCTCTTCCTTCCTTATCTTTAGACTCAGTTATTTATGTTCCTGCTTGTACTTTTAATCTCATAGTTGTTAGTCGCTTAGACAAATCACTTAAGTCTGTTGTTTTACTTCTTGATGACCTTGTTTTTATACAGGAACGCAGTACAGGGCGGATTATTGGTACTGGACGTGAATCAGATGGACTTTATTACCTTATTCTTGAAAAATAACATGATCTTGCATCTTGTCTTCCTTCAATAACTTGTCCCGTTACTAATTCACCAGATTTATTACATAAACGGTTGGGACATCCCAGTTTGTCAAAACTTTAGAAAATGGTACCTGGATTATCTCACTTGTCCACTCTAGAGTGTGAGTCATGTCAGCTCGGTAAGCATACCCGCTCCCATTTCCCGCGGCGTCTTGATAATCGAGCAGAGTCACCTTTTTCTTTAGTCCATTCAGATGTTTGGGGTCCTAGTCGGGTCAGTTCTACCTTGGGATTCCGCTACTTTGTAAGTTTCATTGATGATTATTCCAGGTGCACTTGGATATTTTTGATGAAAAATCGATCTGAGTTGTTCTCTATTTTCCAGACCTTCCACGCTGAAATTTCAAAATCAATTTTGGGTTTCTATCCGCATATTTCGTAGTGATAATGACCTAGAGTATTTGTCTTCCCCATTTCAACAGTTTATGGAATCCCATGGGATTATTCATCAAACATCTTGTTCGTACACATCCCAACAAAATGGGGTAGCTGAAAGAAAGAATAGACATCTTATTGAAACTGCTCGTACCCTACTCATACAATCTCATGTTCCGCTGTATTTTTGGGGGGATGAAGTTCTTACATCTTATTATCTTTTTAATCGTATGCCATCTTCAGCTATCCAGAATCAAGTTCCATTTTCTGTCTTGTTTCCCCACTTACCTTTGTTCTCTCTTCCACCCCGTGTCTTTGGGAGTACGTGTTTTGTTCATGACCTTACTCCAGGAAAAGATAAGTTAGCTCCTCGTGCTCTTAAGTGCATATTTCTGGGTTACTCGAGAACGCAAAAGGTATATCGATGTTACTCTCTTGACCTTCAGTGATTTCTTATGTTTGTTGATGTTACCTTCTTTGAAACCCAATCATACTTCACGGGTCCAATTAATCACTTAGACATTTCTTAGGTGCTACCAGTTCCTTCCGTTGGAGATTCAGTCACTATCTCCCATTCATCTTCCTCCATAGCTCCACCACCTACAGTTCCAGTTGCATCTCCACCACCACTACCTCCAGTGCCACCACCTTGTCCAGTTCCACCAACTATAACTCTGGTGCCACCACCTAGTCCAGTTCAACCTTCTACAGCTCCACCACTCCTGACTTATCATCGTCGTCTGCACCCAGCATCAGGCTCAACTGATTCACGTCCTGCACCTGACCCTACTAATACTGTGGACTTGTCTCCTCTTGATCAACCGATTGCACTACGAAAAGGTATACGGTCCACACTTAAACCTAATCCTCATTATGTCGGTTTAAGTTACCATCGTTTGTCATCATCACATTGTGCATTTGTGTCAACTTTGTCCTCTGTTTCCATCCCTAAGTCTACAGGTGAAGCACTGTCTCATCCCGGATGGCGACAGGCTATGATTGACAAGATGTCTGCTTTACATACGAGTGGTACATGGGAGCTTGTTCCTCTTCCTTCGGGTAAGTCGATTGTTGGTTGTCGTTGGGTGTATGCAGTCAAAGTTGGTCCAGATGGCCAGGTTGATCAACTTAAGGCTCGTCTTGTTGCCAAAGGGTATACTCAGATATTTGGACTCGATTACAATGATACTTTCTCTCTCGTGGATAAAATAGCATCAGTCCGCCTTTTTCTATCCATGGTTATTGTTCGCCATTGGCCGCTCTATCAATTGGACATTAAGAATGCTTTTCTTCACGGTGATCTTGAGGATGAGGTTTATATGGAGCAACCACCTGGTTTTGTTGATCAGGGGAAGTCTAATGACCTTTTATGTCAGTTGGGCCGGTCCCTTTATGGTCTAAAGCAATCTCCTCGAGCCTGGTTTGGAAAGTTCAGCACAGTTATTCAGGAGTTTGGCATGACTCGTAGTGAAGCTGATCACTCTGTATTTTATCAACATTCTACTTCAAATCTATGTATTTATCTGGTCGTTTATGTTGACGATATTGTTCTTACCGGCAATGATCAGGATGATATTAGTAAGTTGAAGCAACATCTTTTTCAGCACTTTCAGACTAAGGATCTGGGCAAATTAAATTATTTTCCGGGTATTGAGGTTGCTCAGTCTAGCTCAGGTATTGTGATCTCACAACGGAAGTATGCCTTAGATATCCTTGAGGAGACAGGAATGACAGGTTGTAGACCTGTTGACACTCCGACGGATCCGAATTCTAAACTTCTGCCAGGACAGGGAGAGCCTCTTAGCGATCCTGCAAGATATAGGCGGTTGGTTGGTAAATTAAATTACCTCACAATGACTAGACCTGACATTTCCTTTCCTGTGAGTGTTATGAGTCAGCTTATGGATTCTCCATGTGATAGTCATTGGCATGCAGTTGTCCGCATTCTTCGGTATATAAAATCAACTCCAGGCAAAGGTTTATTGTTTGAGGATCGAGGCCATCAGCAGATTGTTGGATACTCAGATGCTGATTGGGCAGGATCACCTTCTGATAGACGTTCTACGTCTGGATATTGTGTCTTAGTACAAGGAAATTTGGTGTCTTGGAAGAGCAAGAAAAAGAATGCGGTTGCTCGGTCTAGTGCAGAAGCAGAATATCGAGCAATGGCTATGGCGACATGTGAGATAATTTGGATCAAACAGTTGCTCAAGGAGTTGAAATTTGGTGAGATTAGTCAGATGGGACTTGTGTGTGATAATCAAGTTGCTCTTCATATTGCATCAAATCCAGTGTTCCATGAGAGAACTAAACACATTGAGATTGACTGTCACTTTGTTATAGAAAAGATACTCTTGGGAGATATTGCTACAAAATTTGTGAAGTCGAATGATCAGCTTGCTGATATTTTCACCAAGTCCCTCACTGGTCCTCGTATTAGTTATATATGTAACAAGCTCGGTACATTTAATTAATATGCACCAGCTTGAGGGGGAGTGTTAGTTTAATAGTTAAATAGTAGTAAATAACATTAATCCTATATGTATTAGGAGTAGGACATGTATTATCTTTATGAGCTTTGAAATTTTAAACTTCCACACCCGATGCCGAAACCTATCAAATTACATCCGATTGACCCCAAATTTTTCACACAAGTCATATTCAACATTACGGACCTGCTCCAACTTCCGGAATAGCATTCCGACCTCGATATCAAAATTTCCACTTCCGGTCAGATTTCTCAAAAACCTTCAAATTTCTATCTTTAGCCAAATGACTTCAAAATGACCTACAGACAATCCGAATTCACTTCCGATCGCGCTGAACTCCAGAATCACCATACGAAGCTATTCTTAGGCTCGGATTCCCAAACGGACATCAATCTCACTGAAATGCCTTCCAACCCAAATTTATGAAATTCTTCTAAAATACTATCTTCCATAATATGCGCTCAAACGCTCCCGGGTTATCCGACTCCCGATCCGAACATACGCCCAAGTCCTAAATCATCATATGAACCTGCTGAAACCTTCAAATCCTAATTCGGAGGTTGTTTACTCAAAATTCCAATCTTAGTTGATTCTTCCAACTTAAGGCTTCCGAAATGAGAATTTTCTTTCCAAATCCACCCGAACTTCCCGAATTTCAATTCCGACCATGAGTACAAGTCATAATACCTGAAATGAAGTTGCTCATGGCCCCAAACCGTTGAATGATGCGCTAGAGCTCAAAACGACCGGCCGGGTCGTTACAGATATCGTGGGTCCGTTGCCACAAGTTAAAGGAAAGGTACGATTTTTATTAGTATTAACAGATTATTTTTCTAAATGGGTAGAGGCAGGAGCCTTCAAACAGGTGCGAGAGAAAGAAGTCATGGACTTTATTTGGCGTAACATTATATGTCGGTTTTTAGTTACAACAGAAATCGTATGTGATAATGGCCAACAATTCATAGGGCACGAAAATCACAAAAAAATTTCAGAGTTGGCAGATTAAACAGATAACTTCTTCACCTTACCATCCTGTGGACAATGGGCAAGTTGAATCAACAAAAAAAAGTTATTATTAATAATTTGAAGAAGAGATTAGAAGAGTCAAAAATCAAGTGGCATGAGTTGTTATCAGGAGTTCTATGGGCTTATCGAACGACAGCAAAGACAGGCACGAGAGAGACTCCATTCACTTGTTTATGGTGGTGAAGCCTTAATTCCAGCTGAGATAGGTGAACCAAGTACAAGATATACACAAGCAACTGAGGAATCAAATGAGGAAAAGATGCGAATGAATTTGGATTTACTGGAAAGAAAGGAGAGAAGCGACTCTAATAAGAATGGCGGCTCAGAAACAAATAATTGTGCGATATTGCAACAGGAAAGCTAATCTTAGATACTTCAAGATTGGGGACTTCATCCTCAAAAAGGTTTTTCAATCAACAAAAGAAGCTAGTGCAGAGAAGTTGAGTCCAAATTGGGAAGGCCTTTATAGGATTCGAGGCATCGCTGGAAAGGGAGCATATGAGTTGGAAAGCATGGAGGCAAGATACTACCATCAAATTGGAATGTTGTTCATTTGAATAAGTATTACTTCTAGGCAAAAGAAGTATCCATGGTAAGATATCGCTTAAATATGATTTCATTTTGTTCTTTTGAGTTATACTAACAATTTTAGATAATATGCAAAAAACCAGCCCGTGCCAAATGATGATGTTAGACCCGAAAGACGCGCGGAATACTGAATTATTCCCGGTCTAGGTTACAACCTTTCTGATAGAAAAAAAGGGTTAAGCATTCATCATCTAAATATATACCTCATATCCGGTGTGTATTTTCCTTTCAAGATTTCATACTTCAAAGATCTCACACTGGGGGGACCATATATACAGGAAAATAAGACTAATAGTCAAAACTCAAGCCTGAATCAGTCTAAGAGTCAAAACTCAGGCTTGAATCAGCCTAAGAGCCAAACATCGAGCCTGAATCAAAAACCTTGAATCAACCTTGAGAAGATGTAAACTCGCAAGAAGGACACAAGATACACTCCAAGTTCCTATGAGTTTTTAGGTTAAAGTCAAAAATTTGTCACGGGATAATAGACTCTGAATCTTGGATTTCAAAACTGGTACAAAGAAAGCAGTTATAAAAATTTTGTATGCATAAATGTTGTACAAAATGTTATATGCATAAATGAAAAATGATGTACCAAAATTTGAAAGTTCAAAGCATAAACTTCCTCAAATTATTTCTTTTTCATGTAAACTACTTATTTCATATATTTACACCAATATGAAGATGAGACGTCATCTTCATCAGTGTTGCTTATAAAAGGGCACTCTTTTACAAAAATTTGTGTTTATCAAAATCACGAAATAATAAAGTAGTTTTAAATGCAAGTTCGAATATAAAAGAGTGAAACAAAAGCTCAGACATCAAAATAAGCAGTAAAAGAAACCGAAACTTATATATTAAACTTGAGAAAAATAGAGGTACTTGTTCGTCATTAAACCCCAAAACAATATAGGGGTAAATAAAAAACAACAACCATTCCAAAAAAGAAAAAACTTCCCACCAAAAAGTACTAAACAACCAAGTAAGAACGGAAAATACTACGGAGCAACATCTAAGGAGGCATCATCCACTGGAACATCAGCAACGAGAGAAGAAGGATCAACTTGAGGAGAATGGGCTTGGACATTAGCTTCACCAGGAACAAGTCCATTCCCATCACCTTCAGGAACTTCATCCTCGGGTGAGGAAAAGTTTTGACTTTGCTGAGTTTTATCAATTGCCTCTTTAGCTTTAGCAATCTCAACATTAAGGTCAAATCCCTCCTGTTTGGCCTTCATTAGAGTCTCAAGGCGAGTATTTAAAAAACCCTAACTCACATCAAGTGTCAGCTTATCCTCGAGAGCCTCATAGTATTTCTCCCACTGATCAATTTTGGCTATAAATTATTCTTTCTCTATTTGGGAGGCATCATAGGCTGTCTTCAAAGGGGTAAAGAAAGTTTCCAAGAACTTAATCTTATCAGTAGAGGCACGGAGATCTTCTTGAGCTTGTGTTTGAACCAACTCTCCCGCATAAGTCTCTTTCTGGTTAAGGAGTTCCTTCAAACCCCTTATTTCTTCAGTCGCCTTTGAAAGTTGTTCAGCAAATGAGGACTCAAGGATATCCTCATCCTTACCAACTTGACTTGAAAAGGCCTTCTCAATTTCTAACTCAGCGGCTACCATCTTCATTTGTTGCTATAAGGCATTTTTCTCCTCTGCCAACACTTCATTCTCCAATTGAAGACCCTCAAGTTACCCTTTCCAAATGTCAGCCTAGGTTCGGTAGTCAATAATTTGTTGGTCAGCATGGACGATCCTTTTCATGAGTTCCGTACCTATCAAATTGATCTACAAAGAAAGAAAAGGGGTTATGAATAAATGAAAAAAAGACAAAGAGTGAGTATAATCAAACTCGAACCTTCGGAAAAGAATGAACAATATCATTCATCCAAGTTAACGAACTATGATTCACCAAATTTGCCTTCTCCACAGGACCGAGCAAAGGCTTCAACAATACATCGGCTTGACCTGACTTCTCCAATAAGTTCCCACCTTCAGGAACCTCGACAACGATTTTCTTCATCGCCTTCTTGCTACTAGAAGGATCAACTTCTACATGAGAAGTAATAGCAACTGGGATGGTAGATGAGGTGGAAGAAGTCACGGGGGTAGCATCAGAAGAAACTTCAGGTATGCGAACTTGGAGATGAACGGGGACTGACATTGGAAGGGAGGCGAGGGGCAACTCCTCAAAAACATGGCCAAAAGCTTCATCACTTCTGAAGCCACTAGCAAACAGATGCTCAACAGATTCTTGGGGGGATCATTCACTTCTTCATCAGAGATCACCAACATGGCACTCTCTGGCTCATCCAAAAGTCTAGAAGGGACTGAACTCAATGGAGGAGTAGCTTCCTCATCATAAATAACGCACCTCCTGACTCGAGGTCTACGTACTAAACAACCCTCCTCTGGTTCTTCTTCACCTTAGAGCAACGGGCTCCATAAAATTTTCCTTTTGAATAAGATCTCAAAATACTTTCTTGAGCAAGAGTCACTGAAAGTCTTGTGGATAAGACAGATGCAGTACTAATACCATGAATAGGAAATCCTAGCAAAGGAAAAAGGCATGATAAGAAACTCTTGAGTTAATAAGAAAAAAGGGACACTAAGCGGGAAAAAGTATCATGTGTCTTTACTTTCCAGCTGAATCTCTGTAAAAGATACTTCCAAGATCTTTACTCCATGGGAGCAAAAGTTAATAACTTCTCTACCCAAACACGAAAGTTAAGAATCTCCTCAAAAACATCCATGGTTTCTAAAAAAAAAGGCACGAGAATATGTGAGTTTCTTTTTTAAGAAAGCAAAAAGACAAGGAAGAAATACTTACGTGCAAAATTCCATTTTTTTTGGAAAAGGCATGTTTTCTTCACCCACCATAGCACTAGTGGGATAAATAACGAAACGGGCATACCAACCATGCTTTTTGTCATCTTCAGGGCTAACCAATACCCTCTTACTTCTGGCCAAAAGGGAAAAACTTCCTTCACGAAATAATTTAGGAGATTAAAGATGAATCAAGTGAGGTAAAGTAAAAGGCATAGAATCCAAGTTTGATAAATAACGGAGGCATGCTACAGCCCTCCAAACAGTTCGACCAATCTGACCTAGGGAAACATTGAAGTAGCGACAGAATTCAATGATCATTAGATCGATAGGTGGTTTAAACCCTAAAGTAAAGGGATATGTGTAAACGAAGGAATAACCAGTCTGGTATGTAGTTATTTTTTGGTTTGAACTGGTAACTAAAATTGGGAAATTAGGTTTCCAGTTGCATTCTCTTCGAACAAGGAAAATTAGACAAGTGGTGATTAAGATGGGTTAAAGATAGCAGGATTAAGGGAAGCTATGGAAGAAACTTGATTTCTCATGGTTTCTCGATCAGTTGAAAAAGAAAATTCCTAAGGAACAATTTCAGCAACTGTTGGTTCACGTACTGGTTCACTTGATTCTCTATCCCTAGAAGAGGATCTAGGGGTCAACGAAGCCCTAGGTTTAGAAGAGGAATGTGTGGAAACATTTACATGAGAAGAAGAACCTCGGTTAGACAACGCGCCTAAACTACAAAGTCTACCACCTCTTCTACTTCTAACGGAAGCAGTAGAAGGAGCAAGTTCATTGATAATAACAACCTTGCGAGGATCAGGTGTAGGAGAAGACATGATTGTATAAAGAATTAACAAGGAGTAGATGCAAAAGTAAGAAAGAAGAATAAAAAAGAGAATACTTTAGAAGGGAGATTTCGTGAAACCAAAGAAGTATGAAGTATTTATAAGAAGAAGTTACCATCATTGAAAGTAGGTCATGATAAAGTGGCATAATGAAACCATCACTTCATGACTGACGCAGCCGTAGAAAAGCCCTAAAAAGCGCTGAGAAGTCATAGAACCAATCGTCAAGAGACATGTGGTATATGCATTAAATAGATATGACATACGTCACGTTGATTCTGAAGAAAACACAATGATACTTGAAAAGCGTCGGCAAAGAATTCCCGCCAGAAATATCTACCACTTCCCGAATATTCAATTAAAGAATATTCAGAAAGTGGAGAGACTATCTGTATTGGTGGTAAATAGATGTTACACGTGCAAATTTATTTAGCTGACAAAGCATGATACGTGGAACAATAATGGAGTGACAACTGACATATTTCATTAATGAAATATATGAAGCACGGAAGACGCTGAGTAAAGACTCACGAGACCATAAAGAATCAATGTTTGAGCCTAAGTAGTTGTTGAAGAGGCACGAGCGGAACGAATCAATACTGGAAAGAAGGAAGATTCATGAACCCATAATTAATGAGGAAAGAAAACCAGAATCGTTATAAAATTCTAATAGTCAGTTACGATTACCAATCATCACGGGCAATTAATAGCGTTAATGCTCATAATGAATCCGCCGTAAATACGAAGAAACATTATATTTGAGTATTCCTATATAAGGGTGCAAAATCTCACGTGTAAGGACAAGGTCCAAGTACTATTAAAATATTCTGACTTTCTCTTGCTTGTTTTGTGAAATTCATCATTTTCTCTTTTCAATTAACTCATATAACTATATTTATTTCCTTTCAAGCGAATTACTGAGGAAGTAAGGAATTATTTAGTTATCAGTATTCCGATTTCTTCTAAAATTAGGCTTTGACTAAGAATCCTATTTTTTGGTTAAATAATGTTGCTTATGTTTTGGTAAATTTTCAAGCTCGTCAAATTGCTTGATAAAAAACCTCAAGAAAAACATTGTTATTGGTTATTGTTATCAATCCAAAGTATATAAACTGTATAAACCTCTTAATGGTAAGATCTCAATTAGAAGGGATGTATAATTGATAAAAATTCAAACTGGATTGAAGTATAAAAACTGGTGCAGAAAGAGATTCTTATGCCTCTTGGGATCTTATAAGATGCCAAGAGGTTCAAAAAGAGATTCAAACTTGTCAATTTGCTCTTATTATTTCATATCTCATAAATTATGGAGAAGCAGATGAAAAAGAAGAATAATAGAAAGCAATGGCGGAAGAGATGAAATATTTTGTAAAGAATGAAATATGAGAAGGAAAAAGTGCAAATGGCTTGAAGTGAATGTTCAAGACATCTTGCACATTAGAGTTCCATCCCTATTAGCTAAGAGCGATGGCTAATTATTAACTACTACTCCCTCTGTTCCGATTTATATGAATTTATTTTATCTTTTATCCGTTTCAAAAAGAATGTTCCTTTTTTAAATTTGATAACAATTTAGCTTAAACTTATAATTCTACCCTTAATGAGAAGCTTTTATAATCACACAAATACTCTGGGTCACTTTTTAACTAATTTAAGATCACAAATTTCAAAAGTCGGGAGTACTTCAAAAAGGCTAAGATCAAATAGTACATAAGGGAGTACAATTTTTCAAAGAGTTGTGCTCTCAAGTTAGGTGAAAAATTCAGTACGTCAATCAATCAATGTTATCAACTTGATAATCCACTCTAACAAATGGCAAATTAAAGACTGAAGTTGGTGTCGAAATAAACTCAGTGTGACCCAATTCTAGGTCATAAGTTTAAATTTTAGGTGCGACAATATTCTTGTATAATCCAAATACCGCGACTACTCGCAGATTAGGCGAAAAATTCAGAAATGTCAATCATCAGGCTAGGATCAATAGTATCAACTTCATCATCCACTGATAAATCCCAGTACTCACAAAATGGCGAATTAATTACTGAAGTTGGTGTCGAAATAAAATCAGTATGACTCAATTTTGAGCTCTGCAGAGTCTGGTCCAATTCAAACTCCTCCTCTTGGGTAGGCAACAATGACAAATACAAGGATTCTGAGGCTATTGGAGATGCAAATGGCTCCATTGAATTGACAAAAAGTTGGCCATTTGCACTTTCTGATTTTAGTGGAAACTCTTCTTCTTTGATAATATTCAAATTTTCAACTTTTTGATTTCCCACTTTCTGTTTCTGTAGCTGATACTGATTCTTGTTAGTATAATTTGCCTTTTGTGTTTCTTCTGAAATGTCTACTGATTGTGAGGCTTTGCAACTGTGATTTCCTTTATATGTGACCTCAAAGATTAGAGGGTCTTCATCTGATTGTTGGACTTGTTTTGTTGCTAAGCAGCTCTCTGTATTCTTGTGAGTGCATCTGTAATAAGCCCTGCAATTCCAAAGTAAAATTCTTTTTAGATATACATATTTCCAAAATCTATTTTCAGTTAAGCAATTTCTTGTACCATTCCCTAATATATACAACAACAACGACAACAAACCTAATGTAATCGCACAAGTAGGGATACGGGGAGGATAGTATGTACGCAGCCTTTATTCCTATCTTGTGTAGGTAGAGAGACTGTATTTGGTAGATCTTCGACTCCAAACAAGCATGCAAATCACGACAATATAGAGAAGAAATGATTCCCTAGTATCAGTGGCGGAGCCACCTTATAGGAAATGGTGCCAAATGACACTCCTTCGCGAGAAAAATATACTGTGTAACTAGGTAAGTAAATTATATGTATATATACCATGTACTGATTCCCCTTAAATTTCTGGTATGTTTACTTTTATATATTTTGACACCCCTTAACGAAAATTCTGGCTCCAACACTGTTTAGTATATCTTAAAACTAATTAAGCAGCCGCATTCGTGATTGCGAAGCACCATGAATTTTCTTATGAAAAACTCTTCTTCTTGCTCTATAGACATAGTTTGAATATGTCTTAGGTGTATAATATGTAATAACCTGAGTTTCTAAATGAAAAGATGTGACAATTTTAAAGGCTGTCTACATATTTGGACATCCTTCAGGCCCAAAAGTTGAATTGTTATAAATTTAAGGACATTCTTGTTTTGAATATTCAATAAGGTAAAAACTATCACCACCTAACAAAAGTGAAAATAAATGAACCCTATGTCTGTATAAGTATATATTCTAAGTGATATTAACTTGACTTAACAAATATTTCTTCGACAATTTAAAGTTAGTAATAATTGAAGTGTAACTAACATTCCATAAAAAGATAAAACTGAGGAATATATTGGGAACACAATTCTCCCGGACCATATTTGTGGGATTTTATTGAGTTTGTTATTATTATTGTATATTCAAAACACAAATTAAGGGTTAAATACAAATTATGTTATCTTAAAAAAAAAATTAACAGAAGGAAAAGGAATAGGTTTTTTCACCTGGGAAAATTTGCTCCAAAAATATGTTTCTGGCCATATTTTCTCCAACTATAGCCATCATCATAATTAAGACCTTCTATCCCAGATATCCTAACTTGCTTACTCCATTGCTGCAATAACTTTCTGCAAATCCAACAAATTTAGAACAAAATCCAATGCCTTAAATTTCAAGAAATCATAGAAAATGGTTTAGTGAGGCCTAAATTCACCTTTTTTTAATGACCATATTTTTGCCTTGATCCCTTGAATAATCCAAGTCAGAATCCTCACTCTTTGGACTTTTACCAAGAGTGGACATAGGAATTCCAAATTTACAACAAGGGTCTCTAATTACATTAATAGCCTTCAAAGTCAGAATTGACAATGATTTGTCAAGGGAGGAAAGTATTTTTTTCAAGTAGTAAATCACATTCCTCTGGTGAAGCCAAAGGATCAATCTTGCTTTTTAGCCTTTTTGCAAACTCCAACCCCTGAGTAAGTTCAGTGATCAGAGTCATTTTTTACCAAGCTTTAACTTTCTCCATTTGGGTATTAACAAAAGTGCATAAACTTACAATATTTTTTTGTATGAGAAAAGTTATGCCAAAGGCACTAAATGGAGTGTACAAAAACAAGAAAATATGTAAAAGGTTCAAATGGCAAATGAGTATTTGAGATTACTGAGCTTTATAAAGGATGACAAATATTGGTTCATTAAATGACAAGAAATAAGAGGACAAATGAAGAAAATAAAAGAGAAGTGAAGGTTCTATGTAACTACATAAAGGCTTTGTTATTATTGCAAAAAAAACCTATGGAAGGATAGGGGATATATAGAGGAAAAGATGTGGAAATTAAGGAGGACAAGAATTTGACATGTGAACAAAAGGGAGTTGGAAATTTTCTTCTACTTTCCCATAGATATGGACTATGCAGAAATTACCGAATAATTCAAGAAAGTTTCAAAGGGGGGCCTTTTAGGCCACCACCAATTAATCACATCTCTTTTCCTTTTCTTTTTCCTTCTTGTATCTCTTACTTGATGTTCTTTATTATTCTTGAAAACTAAGCAGTGATGGAGTCAGAATTTTCATTAAAAGGATCAAAATATAAAGTGATAAACTTACGAAGAAGTTAAGAAAAGTCAAATTGTAGTATATAAATATGAAAAAAAAATTACCTAACTATACAATATATTTTCTGAAGGATTATCGAATGACATTCTTTGAATACCACGTGGCTCCGCCACCGACTAAATAGAAGTATATTTAATGGCCTTCACATTAATGTCAGAATCTTATAGGCATTTAATTAATGTTGCTACGTCAAACAATTATGATAATGCATACAATATGTAGACAAAGAGTTATGAGTACCTAAAGGTACCTCAGGATGGAGGTAGTTAGATTTAAACCGAATTTTTAAGTGATAAATCTCAATATCTTAAAGCTTTACAATTACATGCTTTTAGGTGGCAATGAGAATGAGTCCAAAAATATACGATTCAAAATGATATGGTTGGAGTTTACTCTATCCAAATTTATGTGCTATACCAAATTGGTAAAGAAGATTTGAGCTTATTAATCACATCCCTTTTCTTTTTTTCTTTTTCCTTTTTGTATTTTTTACTCGGGGCTCTTTAAAATCGAACCATAACCGTTAATCAAATCATAAAAATATCTTGATGGCCTATTGATATTGGGTTATCGGATTAATGGTTGGTGAACAAATTGAAATTTTATAATTAACGGTTTATCGATTTGGAAGCGAATTACTCAATATTCTCATCGGATAAACCATAAACTTGTTAAGAATTATTACATTTATATTTGAACCCATTATGAAGCAACTTTTAGCAACTTGAGCTTCAACATCATCATAACTTATTTTTTTGGGTAGGACTAGCCAAATCTAAATAGTTCGTGATACCTTTCTGCTCAAATAAATCATTTAACTTGGTAACTTAAGAAAAATTATATCTTGAATTTATGTTATATGAACTTCTATTACTGGTTAAAGGATCCCAATTTGTATGTTAGCTTGTTTATTATAACAACAACAACCCAGTGAAATCCCACAAGCGGGGTATGGGAGGGTAATGTGTACGCTGACTATACTCCTGCCATAGAGGGCAGAGAGGTTGTTTCCGAAATACCCTCGGCTCGAGAGGAAGAATAGGACAAGTAAATAACAACAACAAAGACAAAAAAATGATAACAACAATGTAAGGACATGAGAAAAATAAATGGAACAGAGTAGTAGCAATAACAATAGCAATAACAAAAGTAATAGCCACAAGCAGTAATGCGACACAGTACTAGAAAACCGAAGAGGAAAATAGTACTAAAACAACCCTATTACTGACATTCTAAGAATCAAAGACAATATACTAGTCAACTAGCCTTAATAAACCTTGAACAGATCAGAAAAACACACGACGACATATTACCTTTCTACCCTAATCTTCAACCTCCAGACCCTCACGTCAAGGGACATGTCCTCGGTAAGCTAAAGTCGCACCATGTCCTGCCTGATCACATCTCCCAATACTTTTTAGATCGCCCTATACCTCGTCTCCTACCTGCCAACGCCAACCGTTCACACCTGCTCACTAGAGCATCTAGGCTTCTCTTTCTCACATGCCCGAACCATCTTAGCCTCGCTTCACGTATCTTATCTTCTCTAGAGGCCATGCCTAATTTCTCCCGAATAACCGCATTCCTAATCTTATCCAACCTAGTGTGTCCACACATCCATAACAACATCTTTATTTCGGCTACGTTCATTTCTGTATGTGAGAGTTCTTGACTGGAAAGCATTTTGCCTCATACACAGGGCGGACCCACATGGGGTCAAGAGGGTTCACATAAACCCACTTCATCGAAAAATAATACTGTGTATATAGGTATATTTTTTCTATCTTCGAAAACATAATGGCATAAAGACTATTTTGAACCCGCTTCAAACAAGTGAATCGCCTAGCCTGCTGGTAAAGAGGGTTCAAATTTTCCACATGGTCCTGAGTTCGAAACTAGTTAGTCACAATGCCCTCTATTTTTGGTTTTTTTTAATATACGTCTCTTTTAAAATGACGGCGTTTATATATTTTTAAAATATTCCCTAAATCAGAAAAATATCCCCCAATTCCCCAAATCAGAAAACGGTCTGTTCTAATCCCAAGCCCTTCGATCTCTCTCTCTCTCTCTCTCTTGCACACGAGAATCGCTTCCATAATCATCTTCTCCATTAGCCCCTGCCCAGAAGGTCATCTCTCTCAAACACAAAGGGTTTCATCATGGTATCTAACTAAAAGTTCAGGTGATTAATAAGAACCAATTCTAGTTTTCTAATTTTCAGTATTTATTCCTCTTTTGCATAAATATTTAATCCCAATAAATTTCCTTCACCTCTATGTGCTTTCTTCTATCTTTTAAGATTATTTATTGGCAAGTTCAAGAACTCAATGCTCGTTTTTAATAAGGTGACAACGAACTTTCTTGTTGGAGTAGCTTGCTTAAATCCAGTTGATTTGTTTTTCAGTTTTGACATAAACAAGATATTGATGATGGTTGAATTGTATCCTGACGATTTTGATGAGAATATAATAGTTACGCTCAAGAATCAACTTGAAACTTATATTGTTGATGTTCGTGATGTTGATGAAAGGTTCTCAAATCTACAAGGACTTGTTGATCTTTCTGAAACACTAGTTAAGACAAAGAATCATTTGAATTATCCCTTTGTGTTTCGCCTTGTCAAATTTGCTTTGCTTCTACCAGTTGCCACTGCTACAATTGAAAGAACTTTTTCGGCGATGAAGTTGATCAAGACTGAATTGCAAGACCGAATGAATGATGAATTCATGAGCGGTTGTTTGGAACCTTATGTAGAAAGAAAAATATTTAACATCATTTCTGATAAGACTATTATGAATACGTTTCAGGACATGAAAACTCGTAGAAGATAGTTGTAATAATATATTTATTAATATATAGTTTTTGTTGATCTCTTTGTATATTTGCTTTGAATTTTGAACCCGCTTGATAAAAATCCTGAGTCCGCCACTGCCCATACAGCGTAGCCGATCTAACCGCCGCCTTGTAGAATTGTTCCTTAAGTTTTGGTGGCACATTCTTGTCACACAGAACACAGGACGCTAGCCTCTATTTCATCCACTCTGCCCCTATACAATGTGTGATATCCTCGTCAATCTCCTCGTCCTTTTGGATAACTAACCGAGATACTTGAAACTTCCTCTCTTTGGGATGACTTGTGAATCAAGCCTCACGTCTATATTTTCTCCCCCTGATACTACGCTGAACTTGCACTTCAGGTACTCTGTCTTCATCCTACTCAACTTGAAATCCTTTGTCACGACCCAAAATTCTCACCTTCGGGACCACGATAGCGCCTAACATTTTAGTTGCTAGGCAAGCCAACATTAGAGAACTGTTAGACCAATAACTATTTGATTTCAATAAATGAAGTCAATTAGGCCAAAACGAATTAAGGCGAGTGCGGAATAATATAAATGCCCATAATATTTACTACAATCTGGATGTGGAGTAACAATTCACGAACTTCTAGGATATTCTACAAACAAAGTCTGAAAGAAATACAATTGTTTGAACGAAAAGAAATAGTAAAAAAGGAGGGAAGATAGAAGGGCACTTCAATGTCTGCGTACGCCAATAGATCTACCTTGAGTCTCCAATGAACCAGTCCAAGCTGCTACGCCCCTCGATCAGCTGAGACCAATGCCAAAATCTGCACAAGAAGTGCAGAGTGTAGTATGAGTACAACCGACCCCATGTACTATGTAAGTGCCGAGCCTAACCTGTTCGAATTAGTGACGAGGCTAAGGCGGGTCACTCACACTACAACATGTATGCAATATATAATAAATACATAAAAGGAAATATAGAACGAAATAAAGCAGTCAATTGAAAATAATAGCTACAACTTCAGAAAGTAAGCCAGTGACATTCAGAATTACCAATCCTTAAGTTCAAAAGAAAGTACCATTGAACTAACACAGCTCAGAGAAATAGAGACACATAGGTTGTTGCAGTGAGCAACCGGATCCCACCTTATCATAATAGCGGTATCATAATTCACCCTTATTCCACCCAAACAATCCACCCTTATTCCACCAGTTGCGGCATACAACCCGATCCTACCGTATAGTACAGATTCACCATTATTCCACCATATCAATTTACCATATTTCACATGTTGCTGCGTGCAACCCGATCCCACCATATCAATACGAAGTACTCAAAGTACACAGTAAAATTTAAAATTCAAATCACGGAAAGCCTTTTTCTATCCATAAGTACCAAACTGAAAAAAATAGGTAACCTTGCACAACAATAGAATCTACATAAGTAATACTACACAGTGAGACCAATCCAGAAATTAACAACTAGAAGGTTAAAATAAACCTACTTGAGCAAATAGCAGGAGATCATGCAACTATGAAAAGATCTAACAACATAAACAGGAGAAGACATTGATTAACAGGTAGCAGTTAAGCATGGAAACACATTTAGAGCATACAAAAATTAAGACAGAGAAAGAGATAATTAAAGAAAAGCGAATAAAAACCCAGGGAAAATAGATAATTCGTCGGCGTATAGGCACTCGTCACCTCGCATATACGCTGCTCACATGAAATTCACATAGCACATAGTCTGAGGATTCCTAATTCCCTCCAGCCAAGGTTAGACACAACACTTACCTTGCTCCAAAGACCATTCAATGCTCAACCATAGCTTTTTCTCTAGAATCTGCATCCAAACTACTCGTATCTAACCACAATCGACTCAATACTGTCAAATATTGCCAAAGGATTCAATTACAATGCATAAATTTAGAATTGCCAAACTTTCCCCAAAAAATTCAAAAATCGACCCCGGGCCTGCTTGGTCAAAACCGAGGTTCAGACCAAAATCCATTTACTCATTCACCCCTAAGCCCGATTATGTAATTAGTTTCGGAATCCAATCTCAAAGTGAGGTCTAAATCCCCAATTTTCAACCCCTCCCCCTCTCCCCCATTCTTCCTAAATCCCTAGTTTTCTACCATGGAAGAACAAATATTAGGGCTAGGAATTAATGGGTGATGTTAGAAATGGAAGAAAATGAGTTAAAAAGTACAAACTTATGAATTGATGTTGAGTTTTCTCTTCAAAATCGCACCTAGACCGAGCTCTAATTGAGAGTTTATGAAAATTTGGGAAAATCCCTTGCTCGGTTATATTTTAAGTCAGTAGCGTCAAGCCTTCTTCGCATTCACGAAAGGCCTGCCGCATTCGCAAAGAGAAATGCCTCAGTGGCTTACGCGATCGCGAGAGGTTACACGCGTTCCGAAGGTTTAGCCTTCCTAACCTCCACGTTCGCGAGACAAGACCCGCGTTCTCATAGTGTAACCTCAAGTCCCTATCCCAGTCTAGCTAACGCTACGTGTTCGCATGTGACGGGTCGTGTTAGAGTAGAGAAAACCCCCCAATGCTCCGCGTTTGCGACCATAGTCTCGCGTTCGCGTAGTATAAAATCCTCCCCCAGATTAGATCCCCTCGGCGATCGCGAAGCACAACGCACCAGATGACAGCTGAAGCACAAAAAACCTAGATTCCTAAGTCAAAAATCATCTGTAGCCTATCCGAAATTCACCGAGCTCTCGGGGCTCCAAACCAGTTATGCACACAAGTTCAAAAACCTCATACGAACTCGCTCGCGCGATCAAAATACCAAAATAATTCCTAGAACTACGAACCGGACAACAAATCAAAGGAAATTTTCATGAAAACTTTAAAACTTCTATTTTCAAAACTGAACATCCGAATCACACCAAACCAACTCCGTTTCTCACAAAATTTGACGGAAAAGTCATAAATATAATAGTGGAACTATATCGGGCTCTGGAACCTAAATACGGACCTAGTATCAACAAGACCAAACATCAGTCGATTCTTAAAAATCATTAAACTTCAAACTTTCAATTTTCAACAAAAATCAATACCTCGAGCTAGGGGCCTCCGAATTCGACTCTGGGCATACGCGCAGGTCCCAAAATACGATACGGACGCACCGGGACCGTCAAAATATGGATCCAGGTCCGTTTTCTCAAAATGTTGACCGAATTCAACTCAAATAAATTTTTAAGGTAAAATTCTTATTTTTATCAGTTTTTAACGTATAAGCCTTTCGGAAAAATACTCGGACGACGCATGCAAATTGAGTAAGGATAAAATGAGGTATTTGAGGCTTCGAAACACAGAATTAGGTTCTAGAACATAAGATGACCTATCGGGTCATCACACCCTTAGACTCTAAGGTCTGTCGTTAAACCTCCAACTTTTCGTTGACACCGCCTCGCGTCTCATCAATCGACACTATGTCTTTAGTGAATAACATACACCATGGAACCTGCCCTTGAATATGACGCGTCAGTATATCCATCGCCAAAGTAAATAAGAACGGGCTAAGCGCAGATCCTTGGTGTAAACCTATCCCAACTGGAAAAGGTTCTGAGTCTCCTCATACTGCCCTCACCCTAGTCTTAGATCCATAATACATGTCCTTAATCACTCTAATATACGCTACATGAACACCTCTAGCCTCCAAGCATCTCCAAAAGACCTCCCGAGGGACCTTGTTGTACGCTTTCTCTAGATCAATAAACACCATATGCAAATATTTATTCCTATCCCTATATTGTTCCACCAATCTCCCAACAATATGGATGGCTTCCATAGTCTAATGTTCCGGAATGAAACTAAACTGGTTCTTGGAAATAGACACTGTCTTTCTAACCCTCGCTTCTATCCTTTCCCGCACTTTCATAGTGTGACTAAGCAACTTGCTACTCATATAATTGTTACAATTTTTGATATCTCATTTGCTCTTGTACAACGGGATCATCGTATTCCACCTCCACTCCTCAAGCATCTTCTTCGTCTTAAAAATAGCAGTAAATAACCCAGTTAGCCACTCCAATTCATTCCTACCCGCATACCTCCATAATTCAACTAGGATCTCAGCTGGCCTGGTCGCTCTTCCCCTGCTCATCTTATGCACCGCCCCCACAACCTCCTTTAAACTAAAGCGCCTACAGTACCTAAAATCACAATGACACTCGGAGTGCTCCAAATCCCCCAACACAATGCTCATATCCCCCTCTTCATTAAGGAGTTCATAGAAGTATGTTTGCCACCTTCGCTTGATATGTTCCTCCTCCATTCAAACTATGTTGTTCTCGTCTTTGATGCACCTCACTTGGTCCTGATCCTGAGTCTTCCTCTCCCTCGCCTTAGCCAGCCGAAACAACTTGATGCCCCGTCTTTGTCCTTCAATTCTTCATAAAATCGAGCAAACGGTGTAGTCTTAGCCTCTGTGGCAGCTAACTTCGCCTCTTTCTTAGCCTTCTTATATCCTTCTCTGATGTTTCTATTCTCCTCCTCGTCCATGATCTCTACTAACTTCAAAAATGATGCTTTCTTGGCTCTAATTTCCTTTGGACCTCCCCATTCAACCACAAGTCTCCATTGTGGCCTCCAGCATAACCTTTAGAGACCCTTAAAACCTCTCTCACAGCCTCCCTAATGCAGTCCGCTGTCCTCGTCCACATACTACTCGTGTACCCGCTACTCCTCCAAGCCCCTACAACCAACAACTTCTCTTGCAACTCCTAAGCCTTGTACTTAGTCAGAGATCCCCACCTGATCTTCGGTCGACCACACCCAACCCTTTTATTCCTCTTCAGCATGATGTCTAAGTCCATCACCAAAATCCTATGCTGGGTCGTGAGGTTCTCACTCAAAATAACCTTACAATCAGTACACAGACCTTTATCACACCTCCGGAGAAAGAGATAGTCGATTTGGGTCTTGGCCGTCGTGCTCTTGAAGGTAACCAAGTGCTCCTCCCTCTTCTAAAAACTCGAGTTTGCTATAACCAAATCAAACGCCTTGGCGACATCCAACAACGACGTGCCTCCTCCGTTTCTGACCCCAAAGACAACGCCACCATGCACCTCATCATAGCTCCTAGCATACCACCCAATATGCTCGTTAAAATCCCCTCCTATGACTATCCTTCAGTGGGCGGAATACCATGTCACAACCTCATCCAAACCTTTCCAAAAGCACCTTTTTAACCTCCTCATCTAGGCTCACTTAGGGCGCATAAGCGCTAATAACATTCAAAGTACGCCCTCCAACAACTAATTGAATAGCCATCAACCTATCATTCGCCCACCTTATTTCTACCACTAGCTTCTTGAGATCCTTGTCCACCATGATGCCCACTCCATTCCACCCCACTTACCTCCTGAGTGCCACAATTTAAAATTGTCCGCCTCTCGCGCCTTAGACCCTACCCACCTAGTCTCTTGGACACAAACTATATTAATCTTTCTCTTCTAGAGAATCTTAGCTAATTCTATATATTTCCCTTTCAAAGTCCCTATGTTCCAAGATCCAATTCTCAACCTAATAGCTTCTTTATATCCCTTACCACCCTTGCTCCTGCCCCTGCCCCACCTCCTGCCCCATGCCCCACTCCCTTACATACCCGAGGACATGTCCTTAATCCATCATCCTCCTCCACAGCCATAGTAACCTACGATATACTAAAGGCCAAAAAGTAATAAGATAGGTTGCAACATACCAGACCTTAACCACGCTAACAGAATAAGCACACTGATAAGTCTAAAGAACACGAAAACAATAATAACACGAAATAAAGGAGTATATGCGGTACCAACTCCTGAGGATAGAACCTGGAGTAGTCTTGAAGTATACAACTGTATTGGTAGCCAGCTTTGACAACTCAGCCAATTATGTGGACACAGGAGAACGCGACAGCTGGATGTGATTCTTTGAAGAGGTACGGAACAAAGAGGCACGATTCAATAAACCCTCGAGCTTATCAGCCACGGGAAACTTAACCTTATCAAAACAGGGAAGAGACACGATCAGAATGAATTTGGACAAAAGCTACGAGCAGATTCAAGAACCCATAATTGATTACTCGTATATGATGTAACCGTACCCTAATTACCGTTATCCTTTGTAACGCCTCATTAATGTCATAATTAGTCATTAATGGACAACCATATCAAGAGTTGTACGTTATATCAAGGAATCTCCTATATAAGGGAGGGCAATACAGCTTGTAAAGGCATCTGATTCTTGAATATAATCTACTTTGCTTTTCTATATTTCTGCAATATTGTCCATTAATCATTTTTCTCTATTTCTTTGATTATCAGTAACCTGTGTTCATCCTAGAAATAGCTTTAGTCAAAGCTTCTAATCCTTTGGTTAAACAAATTGGTCCCGTTACCGGGAATCTGATAATCTTTGTTTGCTTTTCAAGTGATATCCTCTGAACTATGTCGAACTCCAACGACAACAACCAGCAAAGGAATGGAACCCCAGTTCCATCGCCTTCAGGAAGCCCACGTGGTTCAAGGGAACAATCCCCAAAAAGATCCAATAACAACAATGGTGATAATGACCAAACGGTGGAAAAAGATCATATAAAGCAAATGATTGCAGAGTATATGAGCCAAGCTTTGCAAGAATTTGCGAGGGGGTTACCAGCAGCGTTACCTACACCACCGACGCCAACCCCCAATAATACCATCACCATGTAAAATCCTTAATCTGGGTTGGCAAACTCAGGAAGAGGAGATACTCCTAATGAATCTCTCGAAGCGCGACCAAGTATATCTAATAATTCTGAATTACAAAATTTACTACTAACCATGCAGAAACAGATGAAGGAGCAGAACGATCGCATCGAATAAATTGCTGGAGTACCACCTATTATCAAAGGCATTGATGTTGATAGGTATTCTTAACAACCTTGGAAGCCAAGTGCGGCACCTTTGCCTATACCCAAGAAGTTTAAAATGCCTGATGTTCCCAAATATGATGGAACAACTGACCCACGTGATCATGTGACTGCTTTCACTACTGGAGTAAAAGGCAACGACTTAACAAAACTAGAGATTGAATCAGTATTTGTCAAAAAAATTGGGGAAACACTTACCAAAGGATCCCTAACCTGGTATTATCTTCTCTCTGAAAATTCTATTGACTCTTTTGCTGAGCTTGCAGATTCATTTATACAAGCACACTCTGATGCACAAAAAGTTGAGAAAAGAATGGAAGACATATTCAAAATAAAACAAGGAGACACGGAACTACTCCGTGAGTTTGTAGACAGGTTTCAACGAGAAAGAATGCAATTACCCACGGTGTCTGATAATTGGGCAGCCGTGGCATTTGCAAGCAACCTAAACGATAAGAGTTCAGAAGCCACAAGACGACTTAAGGAAAGTCTAAGAGAATTCCCCGCTACAACGTGGAACGATGTATATAACAGTTATAGTAATAAACTCAGAATAGAGGAAGATATCATTGCTCGTTCAAGAGATGAAGATCATTCCAGATCCAGACGCCCTGAATCGGACATAAGATCAGGTAAAAACAGGTACGATCCTTACTTAGGACCCTCGGGACGTGATATTCGTCCCACGTTTGAAAACACTAGGTCAGACTATAGACCACAAGGAAGAGACGTAGTCTCATCCTCGTCTAGATCCAGAAAAGATCGAGATGAACGACCTAGAGGTAATACTCGAATTGGGGATCATACCTTTAATGTAAGTACTACTGAACTTGTCTCAATATTGAGTAACATGGGAGACAAGGTTAAGTGGCCTAAAGAGATGCGATCAAATCCAAATAGAAGGAACCCAGATCATTGGTGTGAATTCCATAACGATCATGGGCACAAAACTGCAGATTGCAGATTTTTACAAGGTGAAGTAGAAAATTTATTAAAACAGATCTATTTAACAGAATTGTTTAGTGATAAAGGTAAACAGGCATATATGAGGAACAGGCAGGATCCCCCAAAGCCTCCTTCTCCAAAACGAACCGTCAACGTGATACACGGAGGTGAAGAAGTAAACGGAGTGGTCTATAAAACAACCACCAAGTTCACAATTACACATGGAAAACGGGTTCGTGAAAATATGGAAGAGGACGATATAATCTTCGATGATGCAGATATCGGCGGATTAATGCTTCCTCACAACGATGCTCTGGTAATATCTTTACTTATTCATGACACTAACGTAAAAAGAGTGTTGACTGATCCAGGCAGTTCAGTCAATATCATTTTGCTAAGAGTCGTGGAAGAAATGCTACTAGGGAATCAAGTAATCCCAAGAGCACGAGCCAATCAAGGTTTGATAACTCTACGCTTATAACAAAAGGAGAAATTGAGATTAGCACTTATCCTGAGGGGGTGATCAAAAGTACCAGGTTCCAAGTCATCGATACTGACATGGCTTATAACGTAATCGTGGGAAGGTCATGGATCCACGACATGAAAGCAATACCCTCCACCTTGCATCAAGTAATTAAATTCCCCTCTGAATGGCGGATTCAGCAAATTAAAGGCGACCAGCAGACCGCAAGAAATATAAACCATGTGGTACACTACAACAAGAAAATAGAGATAGAAGAATCACGAGATAAAGGAAACTCCCAAGCGGGTAACACCGCCCAAACAGGCATGGAAGAAATTACTACCAAAATAGGTATGGAAGGTATTATTGTTGAAACAGGTACAAAAGAAAATACTTACGAGAAGGTGATCAAGTTACCACGGAAGGCGCATTAGACCACGCGGATGCAGATTCTGGACCGGGCATCATTCATGAACGGGAGGAAGACGAGCACATCAAAACAGCTACGGAAGAGCTCAAAACTGTTCCATTGTTTAAACAAAAGCCTGAACATAAAGTGTATATAGGCACAAGGCTAGGCCTCGATCGAAGAGGTAAGTTAATTGATTATTTAAAGGTTAACGTAGACTGCTTTGCGTGGTCCCACTCAAATATGACAGGCATCCCACCAGAAGTGATGACTCATAAACTAAATGAAGATCTATCCTCGTAGCTGTTAAGCAGAAGAAAAGAAAGCAAGGACTATTCAAGAACCAAGTGATCGACGAAGAGGTACAGAAACTCTTGAAGATTGGTTCGATACGAGAGGTAACGTACCCTAACTGGCTAGCAAACACTGTGGTAGTACCTAAAAAGAATGGCAAATGGAGAGTATGCATAGATTATACTGACCTAAATAAAGCATGCCCCAAAAATTCATTCCCATTGCCACATATAGATCAAATGATTGATTCCACAGCAGGTCATGAATTATTAAGCTTCTTAGGTGCATATTCTAGTTATAATCAGATTAAAATGGATCCCTCGGATGAGGAAAAAACTTCCTTCATTACAAATAGGGGATTTACTGTTATAAAGTTATGCCTTTTGGCTTGAAAAATGCTGGAGCTACCTATCAAAGGTTAGTGACTAAAATGTTCCAGGAACATATTGAAAAGATGATGGAAGTCTATATTGATGATATGTTGGTAAAATCAACACAAGCAGAAGACCATTTCCAGCATCTCTCCACTACTTTTCATATTTTATGCAGGTATAATATGAAGCTAAATCCAGAAAAATGCACTTTTGAAGTGCAATCAGGTAAATTTTTGGGTTTCCTTGTATCGAACAGAGGAGTAGAGGTAAATCCCGCTCAAATTAAAGCTATAGAAGAAATACCCGATGTTTTAACAAATAAAAAGGAAGTTCAAAGATTAATAGGGAGATTAGCAGCTTTGGGAAGATTTAATTCTAAGTCTTCCGAAAAAAGATTTAAATTCTTCTCAGTTCTCAAAAAGCAGAATCAGTTCGAATGGACTGAAGAATGTCACCAAGCCCTTAAGAATCTGAAGATTTATTGATCGAAACCACCGTTGCTTTCAAAGCCAAAAGAAGGGGAAAGATTGTACATCTACCTGGCTGTTTCAGAAATTGATGTAAGTGCAGTACTGGTAAGAGAAGAAAAAGGTAAGCAATCACCTATCTATTATGTAAGTAAAACTTTGCTAGATGCTGAGACTAGATATCCACATATAGAAAAGTTAGCCTTAGCTTTAATAATGGCATCTAGAAAATTACGACCATATTTTCAATGCCACCCAATCACCGTTGTGACTTCATATCCTTTAAGAAATATTCTGCATAAACAGGAATTGTCAGGAAGATTAGCCAAGTGGGCCATAGAACTAAGTGAGCATGAAATAATCTATCAGCCTAGGACTGCAATTAAGTCTCAAATACTAGTTGATTTTGTTGTTGACTTTAGTAATAGAATTGTCCCTGAAGTAGAAAAAGAGTTACAAATTTTTAAAGGTGCTAATCCGGGCCAATGGACCCTATTCACCAATGGTTCCTCAAATATAAAAGGTTCCGGTTTAGGCATAGTCTTAATATCACCCATGGGTGAAAATACACGGCAAACTATCAAGTGTTATCCTATAACTAACAATGAAGCAGAGTACGAACCTGTTATTGCAGGGCTCGAACTCGCACGAGAGCTCTCAATCAAGCAAATTGTGATCAACAGCGACTCCCAACTGGTAGTAAATCAGATACAGGGGACTTACATCGCTCGAGAGACTCGAATGCAACAGTATCTTGAAAAAGCACGAGAGCTCGTGAGACAATTCAAAACATGGAAGGTAATGCACATACCTAGAGAGGAAAAGCAGATGCATTAGCAAACCTCGCAGCAGCCACGGAAGTAACAAACAAGACAATGCAATTGTCGTCCAACTATTTCATTCAATGATCGACCAGGACAGGAATGAGGTAACTTTCAACAACTTAACTTGGGACTGGAGAAACGAAATTCTTAATTTTTTGCAGAATGGCACCGTACCTGAAGACAGGAAAGCAGCTCAAGCACTTCATCGCAAAGCTGCACGGTACTGCCTTATTCGCAACTCGCTTTATCGCAAGATGTTCGGAGGACCCCTAGCTAAATGCCTCAGACCTAACCAAACGGAATTCGTGATGAAATATGTCCACGAAGGACACTGTGGAAATCACTCAGGGGCGAGATCCTTAGTGAAAACCCTAATCAGAGCTGGATATTATTGGCCTAAGATGGAAGAAGAAGCCGAGAACTCCGTATCTAAATGTGACAGGTGCCAAAGGTTTGCCAATAACATGCATCGACCAGCGAAATTATTGCATCCAATAATATCCCCATGGCCTTTCATGAAATGGGGTATGGACATAGTGGGACCTCTTCCCACGGCTAAAGGACAGGTACGGTTTTTGCTCATGCTAACCGATTATTTTACAAAATGGGTAGAGGCAGAAGCGTTCAAACAAGTGCGTGAAAAGGAAGTTAAAAGTTTCTTATGGCGAAACATAATATGCCGCTTTGGAATACCAAAGAAGATCGTGTGCGATAATGGCCCTTAATTCATAGGCTCGCAAATCACAGAATTCTTTGAAAGCTGGCAAATCAAACGGATCACTTCAACACGATACCACCCCGTGGCTAATGGTCAAGATGAGTCAACGAATAAGGTAATCATCAACAATCTAAAAAAGCGGCTAGATAAAGCCAAAGGAAACTGGCCTGATGAGTTACCAGCGGTATTGTGGGCATACATAACAACTTCAAAAATAGCCACGGGAGAAACCCCGTTCGCACTTGTCTATGGCTTAGAAGCGTTGATACCTGTGGAGATTGGCGAACCAAGCATAAGGTTCTCAACAGCCATGGAGGGAGCAAACGATGATGAATTGAGGACCAATTTGGACCTGCTCGAACCACGGAGAGAAGCAGCACTTATACGGATGGCAACTCAAAAACAAATCATAGAACGTTATACAACCATAAATCTCATCTCAGATACTTCAAGATTGGGGAGTTCGTCCTCAAAAAAGTCTTTTAATCAACGAAAGAACCAGGCGCAGGAAAGCTAAATCCAAACTGGGAAGGACCTTACAAAATCCGAGGCATAGCTGGGAAAGGCGCTTATGAGTTGGAAGTTATGGACGACAGAGTTCTACCAACAAGCTGGAACGCCATCCACCTAAAGAAGTATTACTTCTAAGGAAAAGAATACCCCCGTCAGGTATCACACATTTGATTTTATTTTGAATATTTAAAAATTTTACTAAATTTTAGATGATAGGCATAAAGTTAACCCATCAACAAATGATGATATTAGACCTGCAAAGACGCGAGGAAATAACACAATTCCCGGTCTAGTGTTACACTTTCTGATGGACGTTTTAAAGGGTTAAGCAGTCATCATCTAAAAAACTATATACCTTTGAGTCTGGAATGTTTTTCCTTTTCAGGAAAAGGACCACAAGGAAGGAATAATCAAGTGCTCGATATTTCATTCTTCAAAGCTCAAACACTTGGGGGACTATACAATATGGAAGGATAAGACGAAGCAAAAAAGACTATCATAAAGTCAAAAGCTCGAGCCTGAAGACCCATCTACCCAACGAGACAAGTGATACGAGAAGAATCGAAAGAGATCAAAAAGAGTCATCCAAATACAAAGCCTAATGCAAAAATGCAAAAAAACCTTCGAACATGTTCAGGTTGAAAGGCAAAATATTAGTCACGAGAAAGAAATGTACATCTTTATACTTATTCAAAGTTGTTGTAACAAAAATAGTTAGGGGCAAAAGATCATCATCAGTGTACTCATTCAAAAAAAAACTGTTATCAAATAAAACAGTTATGGATGAAAGATCTAAATCCTTGTATTTGTTCAGAAAACTGTTATCAAATAAAAATAGTTACGAATAAGAAAACATTTCCCTCGTACTTATTAGAAAACTGTTTCCAACAAAAACAGTTGCGGGTAAAAACCTCAATCTTTATAAAAACTGTTACTAGTGAAAAACAGTTGTTCCCTTGTATTAATATCAAAAAATTATTACCTATGAAAAACAGTTACGAAATACAAGAGTATATCGAATCTGTTAAACAAAAACAGTTGCAACATGAGTTTTAGACGATAATCAAACATATGTAAAATGTCATGGAAGTTCAAACAAAAAACTTTCATTGGAAACATTCTTAAACATGTGTAAAATTCCTTTCACTCTATTGCATTATCATGAAGTTGAGACGTCTTCTTCATGTCAATTATAAAGGGCCCTCTTCCATAAATTATGCCTACTACAAAAAGGCACACATTTAATATGACACTGTGCCTATTACGAAAAGGTATGAGTAATCTAAAGCATTTTATATGCAAAACTCAGAGGTAAAACTAAAACCTAGAAAAATGAAGCATGCAAAAGACTTAAAGAGTGAAACAAAAACTCAACAAAAGTCTACTAGCATTAATATATTAAAACGGCTAAGCAAAAACTAAGTATTAACTTATACTTAGTCGTATAGAATTTTTATATACATTGGGGTGCCCCTAAGTTGTCATTTGGGGGATTTAAAGAAATATAAATTTACCCCCGATGGGACTGGGGGTAACCACCAATTGAGACAAAGATAAAAAAAAGGGGGTGAACCAACTAAACTTCTTCAAGAGGGGGGTTGACTTCACTGGCAGAAAGAGCGGGAGAAACTAGGGATGAAGAGGCATGAGTGGTTGGAGTCTCACCATCAGGTGAAGAGAGGTTGTGACCTTGTTGAGCCTTCTCCGTGACTTCCTTAGTTTTAGCTATTTCAGCACTAAGGTCGAAACCCTCTTGACTCATTTCCGTCAATGTGTCAAGGCGAGAATTCATGTACGCCCAGCTCACATCAACAGGAGCCACCTCTTCGAGATCTTCATAATCCCTTGACCATACTTGAAGCTCAGCTCTCAACCCGTCCTTCTCCGCTTCAGCAGATTCATGGGCGGCCCTTAACGATACAATCGACTCCTCTAGAGTTTGAACTTTATCTAGAGCTTTACGAAGGTCCTCTTGAGTACGAGTGAGTGATTTCACGAGCTCGCCTGAGTATTCCTCCTTCTGCCCCAACAAGTTTTTCAAGTCTCTAATCTCTTCTGAGGCGCGGGACAGCTGCTCAGTCAGCCTGACTGGAAGAAGCCTTCTCTACTGCCAGTTCTGCTGCCATGAGCCTCATCTGCCGCTTCAAGGTACTCCTTTCCTCTTCTAAGTCATCCATGTCAATCCTTATGCTATCATAATGTGCTTTCCAATTATCAGCACGGCCTGCAACTCTTTTGTCTCCTGGTCCGTATGTGAGATCCTCTTCATAAGCTCCATGCCTATAAGATTAATCTACAAGAAATAAACCAATCAGATGTGATAATTTCATATACGAAAATGAAAGAGGATAACCTGTATCATACCGTCAAAGAAGTATGCACAACTTCATTGGCCCATGTAAGAGCACTGTGGCTGGCTAGCTTGGCTTTCTCAGTGGGACCTATCAAAGGCTTGAGCAACACTTCGGGCTCACCCGTTTTCTTGAAAAGATTCCCCTCATCTGGAACCTCTATTACCACTTGCCGCATCTCTGCTAGAAGACCCTACTTCCCTAGCGGAAGGCATGGAAGCAGGCAGAGATGAAACAGCAACAGGCACGGAGGGTTGAGGAGCTGGAGAAGCCACGGGTGAAGCAGCATGCACGGAGGGTTGAAGAGTTGGGGAAGCTACGGGCAAAGCAACAGCAGAAGCCGAAATAGCCAAAGGAGCAGATGAGACAACTTCTCTTAAAGAAGTAGGAAAGACAGCAGCGAAAGGGACATCGTCAGGAGCAAGGTCAAAACCTTCATGAAACAGGCAATCCACATACTCATGAATGGGGGAATGTGAAACATCTTCAAGGGTAGAGGGCTCAGCCACAGACATGGAAGGCAAGGTCATGGGTGTAAACTCATCATCTGAAACCACCCACCTTCTCTGTGGCCTGTGTACTAAAGTACCTTCTTCTTCTTCTATGGAGCGAGACTCACCAATAGTCCTCTTCGAGGAAGATGAACCAACAATAATCTCTTGGGCCTGAGCCAAATACATCTTCAGGATAGATGAAGCAGACACCCCACGAGCAGAGAACCCTATCAAAAGGGAAAAAGTTAAGCAATAAAGAAAGAAGAGACTCGAGTAAGGAAAGAAGCAAGAACAAAAGCTTCACTTACCGTGGATCTTTACATGTCAACCATACCTCCCATGAGGTACTTCCAAGATCTCTCTTCTAAAGGAGCAACGGACAACAATTTTTCTACCCAATCACGGATACCGGAGACATTCTCAGCAGTATCCATGATTATAAGAGAAGAAGAAACAGATACGGTGTTAGTAAAACATCTCAAGTCATAACGAGGAAAAGTAAATAGATGTGAGCTAAAGAATACTCACGTGCGCGATTCCACTTCTTAGGGAAGGGAAGATTTTCTTCATCCACTAAACCAACAGTGGGTACAGCAACATACCGGAGGTACCAAACCCTATCCGTATCATCTCCAGGGGTTATCAGCACTCTTTTGCTTCTAGTGGTCAGAGTAAAAACCCCTTCACGAAACAAGGTAGGAGAGTAGATATGAATAAGATGGTTGAAAGTAAAAGGAACCGAGGCTAAAGAAGATAAACTCCTAAGACATGCCGCCACATAAGCGGACCAACTTGTCCTAAGCAGATATTGAAAAAACGGCAGAATTCAATTATGACTGGGTCAATGGGAGGTCTAAACCCTAGAGCAAAAGGGTACATAGAGACAAAAGAATATCCCGTTGTGTAAGACGTTATTCTTTGATAACTATTCAGAATGTAGACAGGGAAATCAGGTCTCCAAAAACATTCCCTACGAACAAGGGAAATCTGACCCTCAGTTATAAGGGTTGGATACCTTTCGACACTCTCAAGGGAAGAAGATTGGTCTACAAGAACTTGATTATCTTCAGCAAAGATAAACTCAGCAGGGACAATTTCATCAACTCCAGGTTCACGAAGGCGTTCACCTCTACCTCTAGACAGAGACTGAGAAGACCTAAACCTCGGAGAAACTAGGGACCTAGCAGAAGGAGAGGGAACTATCTGAGAAGAAGAGGAGCCTCTCGAAGGAGTGGATCCTAGACTCCTAAGTCTACCACCCCTCCGACTCCTAGTCGGAGCAGAAGATGGCGTTAAATTTTCAATATCTATGACTCCCTGAGGTTGGTTTGAAGAAGACATATTTACAAAGGCAAGAAGAAAGTTCTTTACAAAAGACAAAGTTAGAAAGTGTTTCGTAGAAGCAAAGAAAATAAGAAAGGTATTTATACTTGAGGACAACCGTCAAACATGGAAAAAAAGAAAAATAATGATGAAAAGTCATAATTGAAGGTGTCACTTTGGGACTGACATAGCCGCAAAAAGCCCTAAGAGGTGCCGAGTAAATGCAGAACCAATCCGAGAAGGACACGTGGTATGAGCATTAAATGGAAATGACAAACGACGCCTATGGTTCAGAGAAGGATACAATGTTTCGAGGTAAAGCAACGGCAAAATATTCCCGCCATAAATGAATATCCACTTACCAAATATTAATCAATAAATATATGGTAAGTGGTGGGACTATCTGTATTGGTAAAAAAGAGTTTCACACGTAAGCCAGCTTTTGACAACTCAGCCACTTATGTAGACACAGGAGAACGCGGCAGCTAGATGTGATTCTTTGAAGAGGTACGGAACAAAGAGGCACGATTCAATAAACCCTCGAGCTTATCAGCTTCGGGAAACTCAACCTGATCAAAACAGGGAAGAGACACGGTCGGAATGAATCTGGACAAAGCTACGAGCAGATTCAAGAACCCACAATTGATTACTCGTACGTTATGTAACCGTACCCCAATTACCGTTATCCTTTGTAACGCCTCATTAATTTCATAATTAGTCATTAATGGGCAACCATAGCAAGAGTTTTACGTTATATCAAGGAATCTCCTATATAAGGGAGGGGAATACAGCTTGTAAAAGCATCTGATTCTCGAATATAATCTACTTTGCTTTTCTATATTTCTGCAATATTGTCCATCAATCATTTTTCTCTATTTCCTTGATTATCATTAACCCGTGTTCATCCTAGAAATAGCTTTAGTCAAAGGATCTAATTCTTTGGTTAAACAACAACGTTGTTGCGGCACCTGACACGGTCACATCCAACTTCCCTTAAAGCCTTACGGATGCTCGCCCTTGCTGTTCTACTATGTTTTGCGCGTGTGTGTGTGCCGCTCGTCTATAATAGCCACCAAATATTACCTGAAAGACACACAAAATACCACGGAACCGAAAAAATCGCAAGGAGGGGGGAGGCTGTCACCACTACCACTAGTGATTTGAAGCCCTAACCGAAGCAGAGAAGAGAAAAAGATGAGAAAAAGAATAGAAAAACAGTGGTGGGGGGGGGGACATATTTGCACGCAAGTAACGTACCAAAAATAAACAAGAAGGGAGATGGGACAGCAGTCGCCGGAATAATCATCGGAAGTCACCGGCGGTTACCGTTGGTGTTGGAAAATGGGGAGGAGAGAATAAAGAGGAGAGAAAAGGAAGCGGTAGAAAAGAGGGGGGGACAGTAGTCGCCAGAATAATTATCGGCAAAGCAGCAGTCGCCGACGGCTACTGTTAGGGTTAGGGAAGTAGGGAGGAGAAAAGACAGAGGAGAGAGAAAGGAGCATTAGAAGATATATATATATATATATATATATATATATATATATATATATATTCTCTCTCTCTCTCTCTCTCTCTCTCTATATATATATATATATATATATATATATATAGAGAGAGAGAGAGAGAGAGAGAGAGAGATAAGGAGAGAAGAGAGATGATCAAAAAACTTACCTGGTGGGTTGGGTGATTGCCGGCGTCGTTGCTGGTAAGATGCCCGGTCAGAAAGTGACCGTTGGATTTCAATCNGAGAGAGAGAGAGAGAGAGAGAGAGAGAGAGAGAGAGAGAGAGAGAGAGAGAGAGAGAGAGAGAGAGAGAGAGAGAGAGAGAGAGAGAGAGAGAGAGAGAGAGAGAAGTGGGAGGGGGGTAGAGAAAACGAAATGTCTATCTTATAAAAGAATTAAAGAAGAATAAACTGCCATTAATAATGAGAGTTTCACTAGTGTACTGGAGTGTGATTGTAATTGGATCGTCTATCTATTAATTACTGGCTTTCTTACTTATGTAATTTTTATTGTCTATTTGATTTAGCTGATAAACCACCCGATAATCGTTAATCTGATACTGATCCGCTTGATATCTTATCGAGTAGCTAGCAAATTAGTACATTTACAAGCCGATAACCGATAAGCCAAACTGTTAAGCGTAAATATATGCGCAATCAACTCGATATTTTTTATATTCTGATCATGTCTTTTATATGTGATAGTTTTTAATAACAGAAAAGGAAAAAAGCTAAGAGACTATAAATGGATAAACCATTAACTTAATTTCATTTAATTCTATTTCTTGATTCAAATATTTACAAAAAGTAAAGGAAAAAAGGTCAAATCTATTTACTATTCAAAAAGGATCCATTTTGCCATCTCTAACGGGGGAAGGGAATAAAATGGGATTGAGGTGGCAGGTCACATGGGATGGTGTTAGCCATAGTGGAGGAAATTAAGGACCGAAGGGAAATTTTGAGCTATTTTTATAACATCAGGGATATTGTTAAACTAATAATATAATTATTTACAATAGTGTAAAAATGATATCAGGTAGCCACTTTAAAACACTGCTATTTAGAAATTAGCCACCGAATCCTGAATTTTAATTTTTCAATTTAATTTTTCTAGACAAAAATATCAAGAATCGTCCTGAAGTTAATTTTTTTTGTTTGAAATTTCAGAACAAAATAAGTACTGACTAATCTATAAATAGCAACCCTAAAAATGGTTATCTGTGCACTTGCCCCTCAAATAGTGGATGCAGATTAGGTCATTTTTCGGAAAGTTAAATCCCAATTGCACAGACATATTTATAGAAATTGCACGGGGCGCCCTATTTGGTCGTCCACATTTAACATATACCCATATTTTTAAAATTATTTAACCTATACCCTAATTTTTACAACTTCAGGCATCTTCTTCCTGATATCTGTGCAAAACTTCAGCTTATTTAGTGCTGACATTTTTACAAATTAACTAAACAACTTCAGCATCTTCTACTGAAATTTTTGAAAAAACTTTATGACAAAACTAATTAATCCAGAACAAAACTTCAGCTTATTTAGTGCTGAAGTTTTTACAAATGAACTAAATAACTTCAGCATCTTCTGCTGAAGTTTTTGAAAAAACTTTATGACAAAACTAATAAATTCAGGACAAAACTTCAGCTTATTTAGTGCTGAAGTTTTTAGAAATGAACTAAATAACTTCAACATCTTCTGCTGAAGTTTTTGAAAAAACTTTATGACAAAACTAATAAATTCAGGACAAAACTTCAGCTTATTTAGTGCTGAAGTTTTTAGAAATGAACTAAATAACTTCAACATCTTCTGCTGAAGTTTTTGAAAAGGCTTTATGACAAAACTAATTAATCCAGGACAAAACTTCAGTTTATTTAGTGCTGCAGTTTTTACAAATGAACTAAATAACTTCAGCATCTTCTGCTGAAGTTTTTGAAAAAGCTTTATGACAAAATTAATTAATCCAGGACAAAACTTCAACTTATTTAGTGCTGAAATTTTTATAAATAAACTAAATAACTTCAGCACTTCTGTTGAAGTTTTTGAAAAAGCCTAGATTTGTCTGATTGTCTTTGCTACTGAATACGCTTGTAATTTTTTTTACAAAGCGGGTATAAGTTAAAGTGTAACCCAAAAAATGAGTATAGATGCAAAAGCCCCGAGATATTTCTTCAAAACAACGTCGAAAACAAAAATAGGTAATAGTGCAATGAAAAATGAGGTGAAGATGTATTATGGCCCTGTTCGTCCATGATTCTTTTTTTCTTTTTTCTTTTTAAAAAAAATATATATTTGTCCATGAAAATTTATAAGTTTTTGTAGATTTTCTGAATATGACTTTTTATAAAACCAAAATTTCAAGTTTTTCGAAGAAAACTTCTTTTCCCACTCACAAAATTATAATATTTTTCAAATGAAATGTATGTCCAATCATAATTTCAAAATTTAAATACTATTTTTTAACTTAACTTCAAATATTATTTTTTTTCAAAAAATTTAATTTCTTATGACCAAACGCCTACTACAATTATTTATAATAGAAATGCACATTCGAGTCAAGAAAAGAGAAGTGAAAAGAGAAGGGAGGGAAGAATTTTCAAGCATGGTTCCATGCTGTTGCCTTTGACAAAGGGGAGAGAGATGACGTTGATTGGCCAGTGTCACCAGCAAACCCTTGCTTACTTTCGTATAAAATGCCAAATGTTATTGTAAACTTCATATAAAGTAAAGTTTTTAAAATAAAACTTAATTACATATGCAGTCACGTTGTGGAATAGATCATACATCCGTTCTATCCTTACGGCTTGTTTGAATGGTCGTTACACATCGTTTCGTAATGTATTATATCGTATCGTATAATATTATACTGTATTATTTGATAAATATAATGTTTGGATAAATTGTATAGTTTGTCATCGTTTCATAATATCATGCACCAGTAATATGAAGAATAAATTTGCAATATTATAAGAAAAATTATGGTGCAGGGTTAAATTAGTATATAAAAAGGTAGGATAAATGATAAAATAAAATTATTTAATAATAATAAAGGGTGAGATTGAGAGAAAAAAGACAAGATAACGACGCGACCACACCAAATCGATCGTTACATAACGTGATACATTTTGTCGTTATGTAACGACAAATTTAATGATACGATACAATAAAATTTAAGGAACAATCAAAACAAATATCGTATTTAAAATATCAATAAAATATAATACAATAGGCAACAACCATCCAAACAAGTTACTTATATATGCATTCTCATGAATATTGCACTCCCTTTTCCTCTCAAAATAAATAGTTGCTTCTTTTTAATAGTTAACATCGTAATGATAGGGCACTGGACACCACAAATGTCACTTCTTGTATTATATTACTAGAAGTTCTTAATTCGATACAGTGGCGTGTTTATAAATTCCATCAAGGGTATCCAACCATCGCTACAAAAAAAACAGTCTATTTGAGAAGGTTAATTTTTATGTTTTGCGACGGTCAGCAAGCCCCATTAAATGATGTTGCGGCGGTCTACCCCAGTTGTAAGGTTCACCCCTATTATTTTGCGGCAATTTTTTACTGCCCGCCGTAATTATTTAACGGAGGTTATTTGTCGCAGTTTAACCCCCCACAAATTAAAATTTTAATCAATTTAGTAACATATAAAAAATATACAACGGCGGTTGAAAACCCCGCTACATAATTATTTTGCAGCGGTTTCAACCTCCGCAATATATCTTAGAAATATAGCAAATTTTATTTTGCATCAACTTTAGCCCCTTTAGTTTGTTTATTTAGTGGCAGTTTTAATCTCCTCTATTCATTGAAGACCTTTTTTTGGCAATTGTGGGCCTCCCTGTTTGTTTAATACAATATTATAATTATATTAATAAATTTTAGATAAATGTTAAGTAACAAGCACGTATCATATCCAGTTGTGTTCATTGGTAATCGAATTCAAGATTTATCCATTGGAAAAGTATTTGGAAAGATTTGAAACCTTTGAGAAATACAGCTAATGACCCAAAATCAGGTTAGTATGCCACCTGTAAGCACTTTTTTAATGAAGAGAGTTTGATATAACCTACAAATTTTTTGTGAGGAAAAAGAATTTAGTAACCTGTCAGTTTAATAAGATCAAAGACATACTTTACAATTTTATAAGCTAAATAAAAGGGTATGGTAAAGTTAGCTAATTATCCAGCATGAATAACAATGAAAACATATTTACATGAATACAGTAAAATATCATTACAGGGAAAAGAAGTGGTTGTTATAAAGAATATAACCTGGTATCTCTCAACGAAGCTACAACAGAAGAGTCGGGAGTTATGCATTGTAACGACCCGATCGGTCGTTTTGAGCATTTACACTTCATTCGGTAATTTGGGGGGCACAAGTAGCTCCATATAATGTATTTGGACTTGTGTGCAAAATTTGAGTTCATTCCGAGTTGATTTGATATGTTTCGGCTTGAGTTTTAAAAGTCGAAAGTTCATTAAGTTTGATTTGAGATGTGTTTCATCGTTTCGATGTTTTTATGCGTGACTTGAGGCTTAGTAAAGCGAGTGTCAATATTTCTAGACGGGGATATCTAGTTTTGGTCTCATCCAAGGTTCGACTAACATAATAAATTGGAAATTGCGTACCTTGTTCTTCCCGAACTAGAACTCCACTTACCGCTATCTTTGATACTACCAAATAAAAGTATAGTCGTCTTCCCTCGGTGTGAGAAGCAGTGGCGGGCTCGATAAATATCTCTTAAGTTCTTCCAAGGCTCGTTGGCATTCCGGGGTCTATGTGAAGTTGTTTTTCTTCTTCAACAACAAAAAAGATCGATGACTCTTATTGGAGGACCTCGAGATGAATCGCCCCAGGGAGGCTATGCGCTCGGTTAGCCTTTGCACAACCTTCTTGTTGTCCATTATCGTGATATCCTCGATAGCTTTGATCTTGTTGGGGTTGATCTCGATTCTTCGGTTAGATACCATGAATCCGAGAAACTTACCTGATGCGACTCTGAATGCATATTTTTCCGGATTCAGCTTCATGTTGACTTCTTTAATATCCTGAAGGTTTCCTACAAATGCTTTAAATGGTCCTCTGGTCGTAAGGACTTAACTAACATATCGTCAATGTAAACTTCCATAGATTTTCCTATTTGCTCTTCGAACATCATTAGTGATGAAGGAGGTCTTTTCCTGATCATCCGGGTTCATTCGTATTTGATTGTACCTGGAGTAGGCATCGAGAAAACTGAGGATCTCGTGGCAGGCTGTGGCATCGATCATGCGATCGATGTTAGGAAAAGGGAAAGAGTCCTTAGGGCAAGCGTAATTTAAGTCCTTGTAATCCACACATATTCTCAGTTTGTTCTCTTTTTTAGGGACTACTACTACGTTTGCTAGTCATTCTGGGTATTTGACTTCCCGAATGGACCCTATTTTAAGGAGTTTAGTCACCTCGTCCTTTATAAAGACATGATTGATCTCGCACTAGGGTCTCCTCTTCTGCTCCACCAGGTGGAATTTCAGGTCCAGGCTCAGTTTATGAGTGGTGATCTCCGGTGGGATACCTGTCATGTCGAGATGGGACCAAGCAAAACAATATATGTTAGCTACAAGAAATTGAATGAGTTTTTTCCTGAGCTCGGGAGTTAACCCTGTGCCCAGGTATACATTTTGATCGGGCAGATGTTCGAAGTATGACCTGCTTCAGCTCTTCGACCGTTGATTTGGTAGCATCGGAATCATCGAGAACTATGAAGGATCGAGGAACCCCATAATCATCGCCTCAGTCAGTCCCCTTCTTGTCAACTTGGGTTGACGCCGGCATCGGTGATTGCTATTTGGCTTCCTGTTTTGCTTTCTAATCTGACTACTCTGTCGATGAGAGTGTTGATATTGGAATTACTTCATCAACGACAAACATTTCCTTCGCGGTGGGCTTCTCCCCGTGGATTGTTTTGATCCCCTCTGGTGTTGGGAATTTTAACACCTTGTGAAGGTTCGAGGACACGACCCACATGTTGTGGATCCACGGCCTCCCGAACAGGCGTTATATCTCATGTCCCCTTCAAATCACATAAAACTGTGTCTCCTGGATGGTTTAGGCTGCATTCACAGGTAACTTCATTTCTCCGTTAGTAGTTTCACAAGCCATGTTGAATCCATTTAGAGCTCGGGTCGCGGGCACGATTTGGTCCTGTAGGCCGAGTTGTTCTATGACCCTCGATCGAATGATGTTGGCCGAACTATCTGGATCAATTAATACATGTTTAACTCGAGTTTATTCATGAGTACAGATATTACCAGTGCATCATTTTGGGGCTGCACAATTCCTTCTGCATCCTCGTTGTTGAAAGATAAAGTTCCTTTTTTGGTATGTAATCTCAAGTTTGTTTCTCCCTCGTGATTGATACTTTGGTGCGCTTTAACATCAGACCATGGGGAACATCGACCCCTCCGATGATCATATGAATGATGTGTTGATGTTCTTGTTGCTCGTTTTGTTTATTGGAATCTCTGTTTCTCAAAATGATTCTTGGCTCGGTCACTCAGAAACTCTTGAAGGTGCACGTTGTTGAATAACCAGACTACTTCTTCTCTCAATTGTCGACAATCTTCCTTTCTGTGGCCATGGGTGCCATGGTATTTGCACATTTGGTTGGGATCTATTTGGGATAGGTCAGTTTGTAAAGGTCAAGGCATCTTTGATGCGTCCGATAGTCGATACGATGGCGACTGCATCAACACTAAAGTTTTATTATGATAATCGTGGTGCTTTTTAAGATCCGATAGGCCTGTCAAAGTCGTTCTTGCACATGAGCCCTCAAAAGCTCTGGCCTCGATCACTTCTTCTTTCACTTCGTACAGGATTTCACCCAAATTTGTTGCTCCTACGATCTACATTGCATGGCTGGTACCGATCTCTGTTCAACCTCAGTTCTAGGTCAATGTCCCTCTTAATTCTATCAATGGGTCTGATAGGATAAATGGACCCGGAAGGAGCCCCAAGTTGGTCATCTTTGACCCTAATCTTCGATTGATACAGATTATGCATATCGGCCCAAGTAACAGCTGGGTATTCAATCAAATTGTGCTTCAACTAATGCGAAGCCAATGAGCTTTGAATATTGAGTCCTTGGTTGAAAGCTTGAACAGCCCAATCATAGGGGACCAGTGGAAGGTCCATTCGTTCCATTTGGAATCGAGACACAAATTCTCTAAGCATTTCATTGTCCTTCTGCCTTTCCGACTTCCTAGTTTCAACCTTGATGGCCCCAGTGTGTGCCTTTACAAAAGAATCTGCAAGCATAGAAAATGAGTCAATAGAATTATGTAGTAAATTGTGGTACCATATCATAGCTCCCTTTGAAAGGGTTTCTCCGAAATTCTTTAGCAAGACAGATTCGATTTCCTCATCCTCTAGATCGTTACCTTTTATAGCACATGTGTAAGAGGTGACATGCTCGTTCGGGTTGATCGTTTCATTGTATTTAGGAATCTCAGGCATGCGGAACTTCTTGGGAATTGATTTGGGAGCCGCGCTCGAGGGGAAAGTTTTTTGCATGAACTTTTTGGAATACAGACCCTTTAATATTGGTGGTGCCCCCGGGATTTGATCGACCCTGGAGTGGTAAGTTTCCACCTTCTTATCAGTTTCCTCAATATTCTTTTCCCCAGACTCTATTCGTTTTGTCAGTTCTTCGAGCATCTTCATGATTGCTGGATCGACCTTCGATTCTTTCTCTATTTTCTTGAAGACAATTCGACCCCGTGGACAACTTCCTGGGATGGCTCGGGCTCTATCATGCTCGGTGGGTGATTCTAGTTTTGGAGCTGGGCTATTACTTCATGTTGATCCTGCAACATTTCGAAGATCACCCGCAGGCTGATCCCTCCCTCTTCACCGCCATGTGTGCTTTGAGCGGCTGATCGAACATCCCTACGGATGTTGAACTCGGAATCGACGACCAAATTTGCGTTGATGGCTACATGTGAGCTGACGTCGATTAGATCTACAGTCGAAACTCCATCGAGGCCAACCAAAGGTACGTCGTTCCCTGACGCTATGTTAGCATTTTCACCGTGATGACTGAAATCATTATCCACGTGTAGGGGTTCTGACTGAGAGTTCGACATTTTGGTCCTGGCATCAAAGATACTCCAAAGAACAGGTGTAAAATAGTGTGTATTATGAAAGTTTGTACCAGATTATCACTATTATACTTAGCCTCACGGAGGGCGCCAAACTGTTTACCCTCAAAATTGGATAACAATTGAATTTATACGTGGTTTTAGGGATACGTGATATGACTTGGTACAAATTAAGAAAATAGATTGATATTGAAATTAACAATAAATGCAAACCATACGAATTGAATAGCCTTGGCCTTCGAGTTCGATCACCCTCGAACCAAGAGATGCCTCAACTGGTGTATGAACAGAATAACAAGATGATAAGAGCTAGAAATGATAGTATATTGCTTTGTGTTGCGTATTGCAATGTATGTTACAAATGATCATACCCCCTTTATATAATAGGGGAATCCTACTCTTGATACAATTCTATACAAGGTAAAATATCTCATGATTTGTTAATTCATCGGCCTCTCCTTGATACGTGCCGGGATTTCCATCGTGATCCCTATCACGGATATTTCGGCCTTCTATTATTTGGCTCGGAAAATTTCCCTCGATATTATTCGGTCCCGATGTCACGAGCTCTACGATGTAACTTCGCACCTCAGTTTGATATAACTCGAGATCGAGCGCTAACCTGTCATGTTTCAGTCTCGATCCGTCACAAAAGTGTAACCTCTTTACCTCAAGATTTGACTCACAAGTACCGGGCATTATTTACAACTCACTCACTTACTCTAACATAGAGGTCAATGACATTACCTTTTCTTCATGAATCAAGTGCCCTCACACAACAAAAGAGAGTAGTTCCACACACAATACAATTTAAGAACAATATGGAACTCAAGATAGAAGGACTTAACTCACTCTCAGAAACAACATTCATATACCACAAAAGATGCACCATAGGCTTGCCCGTAGTGTACTACTCTACTAATCGAACTCATTCAGTCTAGGATCAAGTAGGACTTTAATTGGTTGTAATATAGGCTGCGGGACGGGTAGGATATATTTAGATATAAGAGTGACTACACCTCCATAAGCACTTTAATACATATAATTTAACATTAAAAATACCATACTTATGTCAAACCATATCTCCACCTTCACATCAATGTATATTAACTCCATACTTCTTTAAGCACAATTATATCAAGAGTTACCACTTATCAAGGAATATTTGCACAATAATACAATTATTTTTTCCTTTCTTTTTCAATTCAAGTGGCTCTTACCTTTTTCAAAATATTGCACATTTATCCTTATTTCATTAGTTCCACTCAAAACCCAAACCAACCTCCACTTTAACTTTTACAACGTTCATAACAAATAAAGTGCTCATGAGAGGTGAAAAGGTTCAAATAAATGATTAATTAAAACAAATGGGTAAGACTTGTAATGTGGTTGCCAAAGAAACATTATTACAGGATCAAATGGGTTAACTACGACGCATAACAATTAGGCGGGTAAAACATATAATTGGTTCAACAAAGAAACACATATATCACTTCCAAGACTAAAGAAAACTACGATTTCGCTTTGCAAACACACGGGGCAAGTTAGACATCAAATGCAATGCACGGAACTAAACACAAACCTCACACACACATGGCATATAACTCATTTAGGATTGGACTCATCAATACACTCCAGTCAACGTAGTTAAGCAAAGTTAGAAGCATACAATTTAGGGTACTTAAACAAGAGTCAAAACTGAGACTAAGCGTCACAACTAAAGTAATCACTATTCTCAAGGCATAAGAAAGTCAAGAGATATTTCTTCAATTCAAAACATAGCACAAGGTTTCCTACTTCTAACAAAATAAAAACTAACTACACCTGGTTCAAACGAAATCCTTGGAAAAGAACCGCGGCATAACGAAAAATCAAGGGGGAATTATTGCACTACCTCACAAAGAAAATCTTTTTGTCCTTTTTCTTTAGACTTAAATCCCTCAAGAAAACTGTCTAGAAAATCCATCATCGAGAAAAGTCCAATTTTTCTACTTTTTTTTCTCAATTTTTCTTAGGAGCTACTAAAATACTACACAACTACAAAAACAAAAACAAGAAGTTAACATTTTTCTAACACACTACTAATCATCTAGAGAAATTATCCCACCCACACTTAATGGAGTGCAGTATCCTCAATGCACAAATAAAGCAAAACAATGAGGATGGACAAGAAACTCCTTGAAAGGTCAAAGGCGAAGCAATAGAGGCTCACGAGGTACTCATACTTCCCCCAAGCATGGTCTTTTGTGTGGGCACCTCACACTTAGTTCTCACCATCTAGATCGCTTTTGCACTCTTCCAATGGCTTTGACTAGTAATCCTACTGTTGTCCCAAGAAAGGAAATAGTTTTGAAGATTCACAAAGGAACTCCGAGATGAACCAGGTCCATCACAGGTAACATAGACCAGCAGAGTCAAAGGCACATGAGATGCACATGCATGAGATAAATGTATTCTGGTAAAATTGAGATATATTATGATCGAAAAGAGTGCAAAAACAAAATTGGAGAAGGACTCCTTATTCAATAAGAACAGAATCTAAGATAAGGAAGGATTTAGGAGTTGAGTTTGACTAGAACTCTTCTACCAAGGAAGAGTTGCATTAGGATTCTAGTTAATTCCTTATCTACTAACTACTATAAATTGCAGATCGTTCTTATTGTATATAGACGCACAAAAATAGAAATTTATCAAGAATTGAGAGAAAAATTCATGAAGAAATTTTGCAACCAGTTCGAGCCAAATTGGAGAGTGCAAATCTGGAGCTACTTGAACCAGCTAGAAGAACTAGTTCCATTTGTTGTCTTTTAGTCTAGTTTATTTCTAGTAGGTGATTACAAATTATACCTTTCAGCTTTATCTAGAAGCAATTATAATAGGTATTGAGTGTTCAAGTTATAGTTAACTTGAAGTTTGTCGCAAATAGCTAGAGGCTAGTTTGCCACAAAGGGTTAGAGTTAATCCTTAGGTTTACAAAAGAGTTTATTTTGTAAATGTTGTTTGGCTCATTGTTGTAGTGAAGTATTTGGAGAAAATCCTATTAAGTAGTCGGTCGTGGTTTTTCATCTTTTGAGCCAGGTGTTTTCCACATAAAATCTCTGTGTTCTTTACTTTTCTGCATTTATTATTCCACAACAGTACGAGTTGGAACACATAGAAGAACAAGGTCCTTCTATAACGACAACACTCGAAAATTGGACACCACACAAATCACCCTCCCCCCTCCCCCCTGTGTGGTATTGACGTATAAAACATCAATTGGTATTAGAGTAGGTTATCCTTGAAGAGGCTAATACCTTAGGAAAAGATCAAGATGAGTGCACTACCTGAAAAGTGTAAAGAGAAATCCACCACTAGGCCACTACTATTCGATGATCACTTGCAGATGACTGATGGATGCTTCAAATGTGGTAAATAGAACCACATGATCAAGAACTGTCCTATGTGGGAAGTCGAGTGGAAAAAGGAGAAATCTGAAAGAAGGAACAGGTTCATGACAAGAAGAACTACAACAAAAGATCATCCAAAGCAATGGTTGCTGAACGAGCTCTTATAGCAGTTCCGGAATCTGAAGATGAACCTGATGAAGAATCCGAGATAAGTTTTCTGGACCTTAAGGATAAAATTAAACTCCTTTCTAAAGATATACTATTTGAATTGTTGCTAATTTTAATTGATGAATCTAAGAATATAAGTTCTGAAAAGGACCAGTTGTCAAAAGAATGTAACTTTTTAATAGAAGAATGCAAAAACCTGGAAATAAATATTTGTAAAACTAAAAAGGAAAATACTACATTGAAGAACCAGGTTCATGCACTTGATACAACTGTCTTAGAACTTAAATCTGAAAATCTAAAATTGAAGTTAGGAACAGGTAAAGAAATAGCTAGTGACACACAACTCTCACTAGAAAAGAATCTAGGAATGGTAAAAGATGATCTTTATAAAAAGGATGAACTGTTAAGAACCCTGAAGGAGGACTTGACTAAGGTTAAGCATGAGATAGACAGAACTTGTAAATGGAACAGGTCCCCTGATGCACTTTCATGGCTACAAAAATATCATAGTAGCAACAGAAGAAGACTTGGCTTTGGGAACTCTACACCTAAGTGGGATCCCAAAGGCAAGTACCTCACACTCCCTGAGAACAATATTTGCACACACTATGGTAATATTGGTCACTATAAAAGTGAATGCACTACAAAAGAGAAGGCAAGTCAGAAGAACAAAAATTTTGTTCTAGGGAAAAATAGGCTGCCAAGTTGGGCAAAAAAGAATGTGATTTATCTTTTTGCCTATATAAAGGGACCCAAACTAGTTTGGGTTCCTAAGACTAACCCTTGATTTCCTTTCGTAGTTCAAGTGAATGGGAGCAACAAAATATGATACATGGATAGTGGCTGCTCAAAGGACATGACAAGAAGCAAGGACCAATTCCTTTCACTTGAGAACCTCAAATGAGGTAATGTCTCCTTTGGAAATGGGAAGAAATGTGAGATCATTGGGGTTGATAAGGAACAAGATAATGATGAGATTTGACTAACAATAAACTCAAATGATGAAGTCACAGTCCCGCCTGAAGCAGCATCACAGGATGGAACAAGTAATGGAACAAGTCTTTTCACCCAGGGCAACGTGACAGGGGGAACTGACTAGAGAGGAACCAATCGTCAAACCTCGAGGGAACCTGTCCATGAACCTATTCCTTAGAAACAAAACCAGGAGGGAACATCCAAACAAATTGACACTCCTATTGCAACATCCACGAAATTGGATATGGATGAACCCGGTTCATCTGTTGATCAGAAGATGTATAGGGGAATGATTAGCTCTTTGTTATATCTCACTGCTAGCAGACCTAACATTGTTTTTAGTGTAGGCCTTTGTGTTGGATTTCACGAAAATCCAAAAGAGTCTCACTTGACTGCTGTCAAGAGGATCTTGAGATACCTAAAAGTCACCACTGACCTTTGTCTATGGTATCCATAAGGTAGTAATTTCAACTTAGTGGGATATGATGATGCTAATTATGCAGCTTTTCTTGTGGATAGAAAGAGAACCTCATGTATGACACAATTTCTTGGCTCATGTTTTGTGTCTTGGGCCACCAAAAAGGTAAAATTTTGAGGGCTTATTTACTGCCGAAACTGAGTGTATTGTTGCTGCCTCATGTTGTGCTAAATGTTGTGGATCAAACAACAATTAATTGATTGTGGGGTTGATGTAGGTTGTATCCCTATCTTTTGTGAAAACACTAATGCAATTAGTATGACCAAGCGGTTCATCACAAAAGAACTAAGCACATAGATGTTAGACATCATTTTTAAGGGATAATTATGAGAAGGGATTGATCACTATTGAATTTTATGCTACTGATAAACATATTGTTGATATCTTTACAAAAGCACTGAGTAGAGAGCATTTTGGAAGGAACAGGTTACTATTAGGGATGATTAAGATCACCTGATTGAACCAGTTCAGAATGTACATGAAAAAAAAGGGAAAAAGAAGAAGGAAAAATGAAACAAAATTGGCTAGAAAAGCAGGAATTTGTGTAAATAATCAGATTAACAATTGCTCAGTATCATACTATAAAAAGTATACTCTTATGCCATGTTTCGATATGACTTACTGGTCACTAATGAAAATTTTCCTATCTCTGCAAATTGAGGCTTGATCAAGACGATTCTGAAATGATGAACCTGGTTCATCGTGTTGGTTCATATGAAAGGCGAGGTATGTGTTCTAGACTCTGCACACTTTCAAATACCAATAATTAAATCATGAGCAGAACTCTACCCAAACTCAAAATCTTCAAAAGCCTATATAACTTACTTTCAACCAGTACCGTTTCAACAAGAATCCTCACCAAATTAAAATACCTAGATTCTAGGGAAGCCTTAACCGTATATTCAAAACTAAAATTTCATTCAAGCCATCCCCTCCCTTACAGAACCATTCCCAAATTTTCGATGATTCTTTCAAGTCGACAACTGAGAAGAAACTAGGTCTTTCGATTCTGAATAGGTAACTTCTATACCATAACCTTCTTCTGAGGTCATTTCTGAGGTCGCTGAAAACTTAGAAAACAGGTTCATACTGGTTGGGTCTGTGGTATATGTGGAAATTCTTGAGATAAGAAGGAGAGGAGGTAAAAATAAAATAGAAAAGAAAAGGAGAGTGAGGGAGTACGGAGTAATGAGAAGGGGAAAAGGGAAGGAAGTGGTTGATTCTTCATCCACATCTGAATCTGTTAGAATGGCTATTTTTGGAGCTAATCCAGAGAAGGAGGAAGAAAGTAGCAAGAACGCAGGGGAAAGTGAATCAGGAGAAGTCGTTGAAGGGTTAGTAAATCTAGGAAAGCACAATGATGAACTTGGTTCATCTATTGAGGAAACCCTAGCGGATCTGCTGAAAACCTTAGGCGATAGTTACAATCCAAAGAAGAAAAGAACTCCTAAAGCTCCAACTTCTGAGACAGCAAGAGCAAACAATAAAAGAAAAGTTGCTCCGTCTGAGACTTCCGATATTTCTCTTCCAAGAGGAAGAACTACAAGAAGCAAGTTAAAGCAAAGTGAGGACGAGTTGAAGAGAGCTTCAGAGGAGAGTAAGAAGAAAAAAGTGAAAAAAAATAGAAAGAAAAGGTTGTTGAGCCTATTGAGGCTGTTGAAATGGATGAGATGGACATGGTCCATCAAAGTAAAAAAGTGGCAGAGGTAGAGGTTCAGAACCCTAAGCTCAAGAAAGCCAAGACTTGCTCAAAGAAGTCTTCATTTGCTTCTAAGTCAGCTGAACCATCTACCTTGGCTAAACGAACTAGGTCTGCAGTTCTTCCAAGCCTTAATTTCCTAGCGCTGCCTAGAACTTTCAGTGACCCAGATTCAGAATTTTTTTGTTTGTTTGTTGCTCATGTTTTAACTGTTTTTATTTCATTTTGTGGATGTGGCAGAATCATATTCTATATATCAATGAAGTTTGCTTCTTTTGTTCTTATTCATTGTCTATATTTATTTGATAGTTTTAATTCTTAGTTGATTATTGATGATTAATCCATGATTGCATATGTAATTTCCCAAATCGCCATGAGTAAGTGTTAAAAATCTGGGATTCACACAATTTTTTTTTGCAACTTTTCGATGATGCCAAAAGGGGGAAGATATGTTGTGCTCTGAACATGTGATATTTATAACCTAATGAACCTGTTTCTTTGTGATAAATGCTTAATACTCTTATGTGTCAATGTTGGACTAAGCTGAAACAGGCCTGAAGCACAAAGTTTGTCATCATCAAAAAGGAGGAATTTGTTGGCCCAAGAAAGGAAATAGTTTTGAAGATTGACAAAGGAACTCCGAGATGAACCAGGTCCATCACATGTGACATACACCAGCAGAGTCAAAGGCACATGAGATGCACATGCATGAGATAAATGTATTCTGGTAAAATTGAGATATCTTCTGATCGAAAAGATTGCAAAAACGAAATTGGAGAAGGGCTCCTTATTCAATAAGAACAGAATCTAAGATAAGGAAGGATTTAGGAGTTGAGTTTGACTAGAACTCTTCTACCAAGGAAGAGTTGCATTAGGATTCTAGTTAATTCCTTATCTACTAACTCCTATAAATTGCAGATTGTTCTTATCGTATATAGATGCACAAAAATAGGAATTTATCAAGAATTGAGAGAAAAATTCGTGAAGAAATTTTGCAACCAGTTCGAGCCACATTGGAGAGTGAGAATCTGGAGCTACTTGAACCAGCTAGAAGAACCAATTCCATCTGTTGTCTTTTAGTCTAGTTTATTTATAGTAGGTGATTACAAATTGTACCTTTCATCTTTATCTAGAAGCATTTGTAATAGGTACTGAGTGTTCAAGTTATAGTTAACTTGAAGTTTGTCGAAAATAGCTAGAGGCTAGTTTGCCACAAGGGTTAGAGTTAATCCTTAGGTTTACAAAAGAGTTTATTTTGTAAATGTTGTTTGGCTCATTGTTGTAGTGAAGTGTTTGGAGAAAATCCTACTGAGTAGTAGGTCGTGGTTTTTCACCTTTTGAGCCAGGTATTTTCCACGTAAAAATCTCAGTGTTCTTTACTTTTCTGCATTTATTATTCCGCAAAAGTATGAGTTGGAACACATAGAAGAACCAGGTCCTTCTATAACGACAACACTCAAAAATTGGACACCACACAAATCCCTCCCCCATGTGTGGTATTGACGTATAAAACATCACCTACAAAATCAAAACGAACACTACAAAAATAATATAATAAAAATAAAAATAAATAGTAAAGTTGGGTTGCCTCCAAACAAGCGCCTGATTTAATGTCGAGGCACGACTTGAACCACTTATTGCCTCCACCTCGAACTTATGAATTGAGCCCCTAATTTGGCTTCAAACTTTCTGTTATGCTCCCTCGGCGGTGAAACAAATTTAATTGGGCCAAGCAACCAATATCGCGTTTTACACTTCTTGGCCTTCGGATGAGGTATGTAATTCCGTCTCTTTGGCACAACGAATCTAAGAATGTAAGAAGCTTGTTCCTCTTCCGTTGACTCTTTCAAAGGCTCAGATGAATCCATTTCCATGTCATCATCCAAACACAATGTTGAAAAATGTATGCAATGAGGACCAATACGCCCTAACTCTAGAATTATATTACTCTTTACATCCTCATATTTACATGCACTAGACTCTTCAAATATAACATTATCTGCTACCTCGCACGACTCTAGTGTATTTTTTTTGACATGGGCATCATCAACAAAAATATGCTAGAATGATTTGCTCTCCACTTTGAGCTCCCCAATGTAGCGTATAAGCTCATTTTCAGCTTCACACAACTCATTACTATTTTGTTTGGTGTTAGACTCAACAAACTTTGCATTTAATTGAGCTTCCAAGTCGTAAATAATAGTGCCAAATTTATCGATCTCTTGTCCCAGTTCAGCTTTTCCCTCTATAAAGTGTCTCATCCCATTAATTATTTCATCACACTGAACCTCATATATTTCTAACTTTTCAACTTGTTCCACTAGCCATGTTTGGCTCAAAAACTCCACTTTTTCAAAATTTTCCTTTTCGTGGAACTCGCTCTCTTCATTCAATTCGTCCATTTTGGCCTTCATTCTTGTGATTGCTGCCTCATTCTTTTCATATCTTTTTTGGTTCATCTTGTTGCGCTGCTACTTGCGTCAGAATATCCCTAATATATGCATCACCTTCCATATCCTGTAATTCATTGCCCCTATCAAACTCACAAACAATGTTAGAAAGATCATAATAAGGGCTCAGAGAAGGATGAGAAGAATTAGGAAAACCATCCCAATGACTATCTTGACCACCACACATATTACAAATATTCCTCTCAAAGGATTGAGATTGTGCGCACAACTCACTCCCGGGAATATTCTGATAATTTTTCCACCAGTGCAGTCCTCTACAATATGGACATGGATCATTCGAATAATTTTCATTCCAAGATGTCGTGTTAAAATAAATAAAAAATACTAACTAAGCTAAAGAAAGAATAGAAAAAAATGTCTAATCTAGAAAAATAGCTAATTTCTAAGTCCCCGGCAACGGCACCAAAAACTTGTTGCGGCCAAACGCACACGCAAGTATATGCGGTTGTCAAGTAATAAACTGACTAAAAGTCGGATGTCGAACCCACGAGGACTTGTGATTAACTATTAACTAAATTAGACTATCCTAATTATCTGAACAAGAATTAAACCCAAAAGTAGTCATGCTAAAGTAACTAAACTAAAAAGAAAATAAATAATGGACTTTGAACAGAGGAAGATTAGATTTTTATGTTATCAATGTAACGAAAACGAACAAGGATTATGGGCTATCTAACATTCCTATTGTATTCTTCAATTAAATTGACTAACTAATTCATCTAGTTCATTGGTTAACAGGTTTAATATTGCTCATAACAATCTGTCGAGTTCTTACTCGCCTATTCAAGATAACCTAACGTCTATATGTCTATAAAATTAGAACTAACAAGAACGCATTTATAATTCCTTTACATCAACCAGGTAAGACAATTAGGTGTATGTCTATCCTAACTGCGAATCCGTTCCCTGATGCCTAGGTTCAGGAACTTGCTCTACTTAATCCTATGTGCAATCTAGAATTTCCACTTCCGAGTTCAATTCTAGATTCGTAGATAGTATTCAATTGGTGATCAAACAATTAAATAATTAAGCACAAGATTGTATAAACAAACCAATGCGATAAACTAAAAAATCAAAATCAATATTCGTTTAACAATAGTCATGAAAGAAACACAACTCTAGAACGTGAAGTTTAGCTCCACATAAACATGGTTATTAAACAACAAATCATATAAAGAAACACAAAAAATACAAAGTTTGGTGGAAGAAAAGATGAAACACAGCCTCCACGGCAGCTCTGTGCTCTCCCTAGGCCAAAGATCTGTCAAAAGTTCCTAAAATATTTTTATATGTATTTATACCAAGTAAGATCAGGCTCAGACGAAAATACCTTCTCCCGCGCAAAATAAGATTCTAGTTGTGTAAAATTTACACAAGCACTGAGCGACGCGCTGTGTGCCGCGTTAGTGGACGAATTCAGGGACTTTCAATTTTAAAAATATTGGCCAACATCCTTTGTCCCCCATATAGGCAGAGATGCCAATTAATTGTGAAATCTCTTCTGTCAAACATTTGCATCACAAATATCACGTGGCATTCTTGTTTTATTCCTTGATAATTTTATCTCATTTTCCAATGTATACTCGGTCATCGATCCTCGAATACGATTTCTGTTTAATTTCTTAAACTTTTACTCAAACTTCAAAGTTTCAAATAGCTCTAATTCGTTCCATAATATCTACATAGTTTGAAATCACTCCTACAATGCATAAAACATGCAGTTAATGCAAAACACTAGCGATTAAAGTTCAAACTCAATTAAAATATAATAAATTTGAGTGCAATAAACGACTAAAATATGTAATTATTGCATATCATGATTTAGTTTTGGTAAATAAAATGGGCAGAATTTTAAACTTATAAATAACACATCACTTTTAACACCTTGAACTGCTGGATTGCTTCATTAAATTATATTAAAGGTATTTAAAATATAATATATAATTATTTAAAATAGTAATTAATTTATACACCATATACTTTTTCGACAAAAGATATACACTCGATCACCCTTGACATAGGGTGGTTATGCCATCAACGTAACAAGAATATGTACAGAATGAGGTGTACTTCCCATTTGGAGGGGAACAATTATTTTCTATAATTATCAACACGAATAACCAAAAGAAAATGTTTCAGTTCCAGAGGATTCTACTTCAAAAAGACACAATCATCTGAGACCACGTAAAACTAGACAGAATATTTCAGATGTGTTTTATTTTTTCGAAAGTGTAACGAGTGCTGGACTCTTTACCGGAGACGGATATTCAGGACTTGATATTTATGGAATTTTAGAGTGACATCAAATTATTATACAATAATAATTGAATTTACATGGTAGCTTCGCCCCGGCCAATGCCCTTTGAATTCTTAGTTCTACAGAAATTGCCACCATTCCGCGGATGCTCTACGCATTCAGACGTGTGGGACAACGCCAATTATTCTATTTTACTACATTAATGACTGCTTAATTGTGTTAACTATATATGAGGACTAAATTATTTAAAAAAAGTTATAAGATATGTTTTTACTTGAAATATATTCTTCTAAATTTTGAGATATAAAGTTGTTAATAATTTTTTTTATAATCGATTTTTCTAATAATTCTTGCTTGATTGATAATATAGCCAATTTATTTAATCTTTCTTGAGATATTGTTAATCTTAGGTAAGATTTTACAAAGCAATATAAGTATATAACTATCGGAAGCTTAAAAGTATTGTTGAACACTTCAACTAGTGAAATCTTGGAGAAAGAAATACAAAAAAAATGTAGGATTTTCTGAAAAACGAAGAGATTGGAAAAAAAAAAATTGACTTGGACAAATAAAGGAAGAGAGAGCAAATTTTTTAATGGAATAAAAAATGAAAAACTAAAAGTTACTAAAACTATTCATCTACACATTTTTAAGCAAGTCAAATTATTATTTTATTTATATATCTAAAAAAATTCTTTTTTTTATATTAAAACTCTAGTTTTGTATTAAAAATACTAAATATTAATTTTACATACCTATAAACCTATTACTTTTCAAAAATGGGGTCACCTAAATTTGGGGGCCTAAGGCACACACCTTACTCCACATAAGATTGGGGCCGGATATATATATATATATATAAAGAATAAGGTCTAACAGTTATGGTGGTATAAAAAAATAAGTAAATATTGCATCATGAGAAAGATCTCCCATATGTCCATTTTCTGCTCTAAAGCAATCATTGAAATTGAAACACGGATATCGTATGGGTTTAATTTTTGTGTGTTGTCGGTTTAAAAAAATAATTACATAATTAAATTATTTATAAGTAGTTATTCGAGTTATTTATAAAAAAAAACATCAATAAATCACACCAAATCGATAATTCGAGTTAAACCGGAAAAAAGCTTGATTGTATTTTGGTTTCATTGGGTTTGGTATCGAAAAAAATCTCACCGTAATTGGTTTGAGTTGATTTTAACTAATAAAAGTCAAAGGGAAACCAAACCAGCACGATATTTCATATATATAAATTTTAAAAATAGTTTATATATATAATATTTGTGGTAATGTAATTTATAAATATTTCTTAAACTTTTTCACAATTTTATTTTTTAATGTATTATTTCAAGTTTGAACTTAATATTTTTAAATGATAAATAAATTTTATAGACCATAAATATAGCAACTCAAACAAAATTCAAATCAATATTAATGCTAACAGAAGAAATTCAATTCAACACGAGTAATGACAATAGTGTTTGGATATCTATTTTTTTAGTTTTGCATTAGTTTATAACGAAAATGCATAACTTAGTTTATCTTTTTCTTTAGTGCTTAGTTATGTAATTAATAGTACTTATTAGCTATACTTATTTTTGCATGACCTATATCGTAGTACTTTTATATTATGTTGATTTTTATTATAGCTTATTAATTAGCAACATTTGCTTTATGCAATTTTATTATCTTTGTTATTGAATATTTGAGTATAATGATATGACTCATCTCATATTATTATGTTATTTTCGTAGAAAATACATTATATAGTTGTATCTTACTAGGACTAAAGAGATATTTAGAGCACAAGTTACATATTTCGTGCTATGAAAATTTTGCCGAAAAAAATCTGAAAACCCGAAAAAACCCAAAAAAAAAGATCCCCGATCGAAAAACCCGACTTTATTGATTTGATATGATTTGTAGATTTAAAAATCGGACACCACTACTTTAGTTTGATAATTAAAAAATTCGAAACCAACCCAACCGTTATACACCCCTAATTCTAACTTCACTTTTTGTGTCATTAGTTAAATAAAAAAAGGAAGAGACAAGTGGCAAGTGGTTACTAACAGCAATGATGCGAGAAAATTTACTTGCATCCAAGTATTGCATCAGTCAATAATCTAATCTTAAGAAATATCATAAATTGAGTGAGAATACTTTATTTAAGAAATAAACATTTATTTGAAAGACACGTATTATGTACTAATTCAGTAATTACATGATCCAAATTTGAGTTAAAATTATTTACATCTCCCAACTTTGAATAATAGACGATCTCTCCCTGATATATCAATTGACTTTTTCAAATACCTATTTTATCCTTACATCATCAATTTTTGTCCTTTTTTATTTCCTTAACATCATGAATTCTTTTTTTACTCTATTTAACTGACTTACCTATAAAAATAATAATTAATTTTCGAGACAAAAAATGAAATGTGAGAAATAGTAATCAAGTATTTAGGTTAATGGCATTTTATGATGAAATAAAAGAACATTTAATTTTATTAATTGCAATTGAAACTATAAAAGCTATTTACACAAATAAAAATAAATGAGGGTGAGAATTTTATAAACATATTTCAATGCAGGTAATATAAATAATTAATAATAATAAAGGTAGATTTAATAACAAAATCCCAATACATTAATATATAGAATATTTTATTAATGACAACAAAAACTCGTTATCTATATGGGCAATAGAGAATGAGAGAAAAATTTAAATCTATATCTATACTATATTAAAAGCACAAAGTCCTTATCGAAATGTTGTTCGCCTTTTTTACTCCCTTAAAATAGAGTTCACACCGAATAAAATATTAAGTTGATTATTTTTCCTACTATTTAGGATATAATCATTTAATTAATTTCCTACTATTTAGGAATAGTAATTTAATAATTTTCCTACTATATAAAGCTTTGATTTTTCAGTTCCAATTCACACTAGGACAATTCGTTCACTGTCAACTCCATTTACCTTTACCTGTTAGGTTTTGGAGATTTTTTATGGTTTCCCAATATTTTAAAACCAAAAGCAAATAAAAATAAGCAATTAATTTTATTAGGTTTAGTATTCTTTTACTCCTATCATAATTATCATAGGATACAAGTCTAATCCTTAATTTTCTAGAATTAATGTTATTTTAGGTTTAGTATTCTTTTACCATAACCGAATAAAATGTCATCAATTAATGTTAGTTTAGGTTTAGTATTTTACCAAAATTATCTTAGGATTAAAACTTCTGGAGTATTAAAATCATAACCATTTGAAATAAGAAGGAAGTGAACTTCTGTAAAAAAAAAAATATTTACTAGATTTTCAGTTATAAAGATACAATTTGTTATATTTATACTAAAATATCATTATTATTTTTTGTAGTTGTAACTTTTTCATATTATAGGTTAGATGAAAAGTTGCATTCGAGTCACTTAATAATAATAATAATTTTGTTGTTCACTCTTATATAAGATTGATTTCAACCGACCTATTTTAGTTTAATGGTATTAGATCTTATCGTTTAATATTATCGTATATTCATCTTCTTTTAAATTTATTGTATTTTGTTTGTGTGCGCATATATGTTTGTACAAATTCTATGTAAAAATTGCACGGGGCATCCTATTTGGTCGCCCTCATTTACCCTACACTCGCTTTTTTAAAAACTTTTAACTTGTACCCATTTTTTAAATAACTTCAGCTCCCTTTCCCTCGTTGAGCTGAAGTTCACCAGTTAAGCTGAAGTTCGCCAGTTATAAAGACAAAACTTCAGCATACGGGGCTAAAGTTTCCTAGTTACAAAGACAAAACTCCCAGTTACAAACTTCAGCTTTAGAGCTAAAGTTCTCAAGTTATAAAGACAATTACAAAGACAAAACTGCAGCTCTAGAGCTGAAGTTTTGTCTTTGTAAACTGGGGAACTTCAGCCCCCTATGCTGAAGTTCCCCAGTTACAAAGACAAAACTTCAGCTCTAGAGCTGACTGGGGAACATCAGCATACGGGGCTGAAGTTCTCCAGTTACAAAGACAAAACTTCAGCAAGACAACAACTTCAGCTCTAGATCTGAAGTTCGCAAGCTACTTCAGGCTCGTCTTCTAGAATGCTGAAGTTTTGCGTGATTGCCTTTGCTACTTCAGCCCGCATGCTGAAGTTATGCGCAAAAGCGGGTATGGATGCAATTTTTTTTACAAAGCGGGTATAAGTTAAAACGTGGCACAAAAAGTGAGTACGGATGCAAAAGCCCCAAATACTATTGTAATATGAATTGAGACTCTATGTGCTATTTAAATATACTTTTAATACAAAGTTTTATAACAATTAACATGCACTACATGTTGGGTTGCATAACAAATAATTCAACAATATAAATTAGGGTGTGCACTTGTACTATATATAAGGTTATTCTTATTTATAAGTGAAACAAATATTTTTATGATAATTATAAAGGCTATACACAATTGGTTTATTCTTTTTGATAAAATAAATAAATTTCATATTAAATAACATTTTTAGTTATATTTTTAATATTTATAATTTTAAAATTAACTAAAGTCTTAGCTATTGAAGCTTTTCTTATTCGAAATATATAAAAATTCCTAATATTTAATAATTTAAAATCAAGTAAGATTTTACACTTTTTTTCTTGAACTTTTATGGGACTTTGCTTTTGTTTTCTTTTCTGTTGTCTCTTTGTCGTTTGTGAAGGTCTACGTCAAGGTATTTATTGTAGTACTATTACGTATTATTAAAGCCAATCTAGAATATGAATTACTTCGTTTTAAACATAATTTGTACAAATCATACAAACAACTAAATTGATAGAATAAATTGGCGGACCTTTATAATTTTATTTTAGCCCCCTTTAAGAAAGAATCTTAGCTTTATCAGACTTTCTAATAAATGTGCAATAGATTATTAATTCATTTAAATATTCTACTTTAGCATATTAATTAATAAATAAAATAATAATATAAAACAAATAATCATGAAAGAAACTTTCACAAGAAAGGGTGAAATGGTGATAGGGCTTCATCACAATATCAAAGCGATACTACTTATTTAATTATAATTTTTTCTCTATTAATCTAGCAAAATATGATCAATATATATTATTAAAAACGTGCACTTTTTAATATTTTATTTATAAACTTAAATATTTAATAATAATATTTATGTATTATTTTTTTAATAATTTTATACTCATTGAGACAGGGTACACGAGTAACGCGCGTACTTTAAGACTAGTAGAACTTAAATATGTACACACATGCACATATATACATGCAAACATATACTAAAATAGCTATCATAAGAAAATAACGTTAGATTTTTTAAAAAGTTCATAAAAGGATTATTCTACTTATAATGCAGAGCCGAAATAAAAATCTATAATAAGATATATAATTATTTAAAGGAAAAATATCTCGATTGAAAATAGAGTATTATATAAAATAGAAAAAGATATTACATAGATAGGGGACTGAAAATATCTGAGGGAGAAATAGACAATACGTAAGATAATAGGGATGAAACATCTTGTGAGCTCGGTGAATTTGAGCACAATCTATAGATTCACACAAGCAATTAACATTAGGTCTGAATTGGAGAAGATGAACTCGAGAGAAGAAAGAATTTGCAGATGAGAGAAAATGAAATCTCATTTAGTAAAAAGAAACTTTACAATATTTATACATGTATTAACTTAGCCTTAACCACTTAACTGCTGTGGGTCTCACGCATAACGAACTAATTACTGGAAACCAACTAACATTAACTAACTATAGACTAGACTAACTGTAACTGCAGTTAACACTAACTGCATAGTATTTCACACTCCCCCTCAAGCTGGAGGGTGTAAGATGTTGAGCACTCTAAGCTTGCCTAGTAGGAATGTATGCTGAGACTGTCCAAGGCCTTTAGTGAGAAGATCAGCTAGCTGCTCTTTAGTCCCGCGGACTATGTATGAAGTACACCTTGTTTAATCTTGTCGCGTACAAAATGGCAGTCGATCTCAATATGCTTGGTACGTTCATGGAAGATAGGATTGGTTGCAATCTGAAGAGCAGCTTTGCTATCACAATAGACATCTACAGGCTACTTGATTTGCACTCCAAGTTCAGCAAACAATACCAATAACCAAACTACTTCTATTGTCACAGCTACTAGGCTTCGATACTCTGCTTCTGCAGAGCTTCTTGACACTGTATGCTGCTTCTTGGACTTCCATGAGATAAGTAAAGTGACAGACCTTCTTGTATTTGGACAACTTGCCCAATCTGCATCACAAAAACATGTCAAACAATCTGAACTAGTACTGCTTAGAAGTATTCCCATGCCTGGTTCATGCTTTAAGCATTTGACCACTCTTACAGCAGCATCCCAATGAGACTTTTTGGGCTCTTGCATGAACTGGCTGAGAGTTTGAACTGCAAACACAATGTCTGGACGTGTGATAGTCAAAAAGATCAGTCTACCAATCAGCCTTTGATATTCATTCGTGTCAGAACTTCATCTCCTATAATGCCAGTATGTCTGTCAAACTCAACAGAGGTAAATTTTTGGTTAATATCTATTGGAGTTGAAACTGGCTTAGCACCACTGACTGCCAAATCAGAAATGAGTTGAAGAAAGTATTTTCTTTGGTTCAATAATATCCCTACTTTGGACCTCATGACTTCAATTCCCAGAAATTATTTGAGTTCACCAAGATCCTTCACCTTGAACTTTTGGTGAAGAACAATTTTAGTCTCATTGATTATCTCCTCACTGGTTCCTGTAATCAATAAGCCATCCACATATATCAACACTGCTACAAAGTCATCTCCTTTCCTTTTAGTAAACAGTGAATAGTCATATAGACTCTTAACATATCCTGCAGCTGTTAGTGCTTCACTAAGCTTAATATTTGTGATGACTCAAAAGGTCATCCCGTATATTTCTAGATAATTTTATGTTCCGAGGTCGTGAAAACCTCCTTCTATCTCACCTTGATTTGCGTGCGCAGCCCGGGCGTGTAGCCGGAAAGCCTTTATGTGAAAAACTTATAAAATTGATAATTTTTGTGTTAGAATTTTGAATAAAGACCTGGAGGGTCCGTAGGAAAATATGGGACTTGGGCGTATGCCCGGAATTGAATTCCGAGGTCCCAAGTCCGAGAAATGAATTTTTTTAAAGAAAATTATTTTCTGAAAAATATAAAGGTTTTTGAAAATGAAATTTGAAGTGAAACCTATGGTATCGGGCCCGTATATTGGTTCCGGAGCCCGGAATAGGTTCAATATGTTTTATATGTGTTATCTATGAAATTTAGAAATAAACGAACTTCGTTTGGCGTGATTCAGATCATAAATGGAAAATTTAGAAGTTTTAGAAGTTTATAGGAATTTCATTGCTTTTGAGGTTTAATTCGATGATTATGATGTTATTTCGGTGTTTCGATTACTTGAATAAGTCCGTAGGATATTTTTGAGGTTAGGTGTATATTTGGTTTTGAGCCCCGAGGGCTCGGGTGAGTTTCGGGTAGGCGTCGGAGTGCAAATGCCTTAGGAAATTTCTGGTGTTAGTGTTGTTATCTGGTGTCTAATAATTTAGGCTATGTGAACGCACAGGTAAGACTGCGAACGCGTAGCACAAGTGTGGGCTGGGCAGGATTAAGCTAGCGCGATCGCACCATGTAGGTCGTGATCACGGAGTGAGGGTCTGGGGCTGCTATGCGAACGCACCAGGGTGGTCGCGAACGCACAGCGTGAGAGGGGATCTGGGGGCTGGGTATGTTTTACCCTATGCGAACACAGCCCTTAGCATGCGAACGCATAGGCCAAATCAGTTAATCCTTCGCGAACGCGGCCATGGGGTCGCGAACGCATAGAGGAATATTGGCCCAGTGATTTTTAAAGCCAAAAACAGAATAGTTACGGGATTCTTCACAATTTTTCACAAACTCTTTGTTCTCCACACCTCTTGGGCGATTTTTGAAGAACTTCTTCACCATAGCTTCATAGGTAAGTAATCCTAACTTCAGTTTCTTCCATTTTCATCAACAATTATTAGATTCTAGGCCTAAAATCATGGAATTAAAGGGTAGAAATTGGGGTTTGGGGTAGAGTTAGGGCTTTTTGAATTTTTTGGAATTTGACCTCATTTTGGGATCGGATTTCAAGAGAAATTATATATTCAGACTCGTGGGTGAATAGGTGATCGGGTTTTGGTCCGAACCTCGTGTTTTGACCAAGCGGGCCCGAGGTCGATTTTTGGAATTTTAGGAAGAATGTTGGGAATTCTATAATTAAGCATTGGAGTTGAATTGTTTAGCATTTATTGATGTTATTAGGTCAATTATGTCTAGATACGATTGTTTCGGAGTCGGATTCGAGAGGAAAGCGGTGCTAGAGGCTTGATTTGGATTCTTGGAGTCGAGGTAAATATCTTGCCTAACCTTGTGTGGGGGAACTACCCCTTAGGATGGAGTCTTCATTGTTGATTGTAGTCCATGTATATGAGGTTACGAGTGCGTACTCGAACTTATTTGTAATTAGATTGGCCTTTTAGGATTCTTAGGTCCTTATATTACATGTTTATGATTTGTAATTATTACATTTGAATCCTTGGTTGTTAATCTCATCCCTTCCTGTTTAAATTAGAATTATTTGTTTTTGGATTCCTTAGTTGGTTATTTGACCTTACTTGACTTAACTAAATATTCTACTTCTCTTGTCATCATGCTATATTTTCTTCGTAGCTTGCCTAATTGACTATAGTTAGTGTCATCTAGCCTTATAGTTGACTAGCCGTAGTTGGAACATCTATTCATTGGAGTCAAGCATGCTCGTGAGTCTTACATTGTGATTTATATGACTATTCATTAAGTTCTACTTAGGTCTAATTGTTAGACATTTACGTTAATGGTATTTCCTTGATGTTGCCTATTACTAGGCCTTTGTTAAAGCTGAGATTATTCTGTGAAGTTAACTGTTTAGGTGAGATTGGTTATAGTTGTTTCCCTTGCCGGGATTGTGTGGTTTCTCTTATTATTCCGTTGTTAATGATGTTGTTTGCCTTGTTGACTCCCTTGTCAGGATGTTATGATTTCTATTACCGTTTATGCTGTTAATGATATTGTTTTCATTGTTGACTCCCTTGCCGGGATGGTATGATCTCTATTGTTGTTTATACTGTTGATGATAATGTTTGCGTCGTTGACTCCCTTGCCGGGATGTTGTGATTTATGATTCTTGCTGTTGATTCGTTTTGCCAATTTGATGTTTATGTTATTTAGCACGAGGGGACATGTCGTGCCATGCTTATGTCATTTAGCACGAGGGGACATTCCGTGCCATATTTATGTTATGTTAGCACGAGGGGACATTCTGTGCCATGTTTATGTTATGTTAGCACGAGGGGACATTCCGTGCCGTGTTTATGTTATTTAGCACGAGGGGACATGTCGTGCCATGTTTATGTTATGTTAGCACGAGGGGACATTCCGTGCCGCGTTTATGTTATTAGCACGAGGGGACATTCCGTGTTGTGTTTATTTTATTTAGCATGAGGGGACATTCCGTGCCGTGTTTACGTTATCTAGCACGAGGGTACATTCCGTGCCGTATCTATGCATTATTATTTCCGTTGTTCCTGTTTGCTATTTACTGCATTTATTGGCAAGATTTCATATTCCTCCTATACTGCATGGAAATTTCTGAGTTACAGACTGAGTTCCGGTAGATAAATCTTGAGGAGATTTTGATCAAGGGATTTTATTGAAAAGTATTATTGAAAAAGCAATAGTTTTGAAATGATTATATTTGAATGACTTTTACATCGAAGGTATATTTGAAAAGCACTAGTCTTGCTTAAAATGATATTTGAAAGTCATTTACTGGGAAAGTCTCTTTGGAAAGCTTCGTATTTTGAAAGAAACTATGTTTTACGTAATTCTCCCTATTAATTATACTTATATCTACTTTTGGAGAAAGTATGTTTTCAAAGTAAACTCTTCCATACTAAAGTGATTTTATTTGCAAAAGGTTTTCATATGAACTGCTGTTTAAAGATTTCTACCAGTTACGAATTTTAATGGCTAAGTCCCGATGTGAACAAACCGACGTGGAGTTGAGTTACCGGTGTTCTCTATTGTATTGTGTTTCCTTTCGATTCAGCTTGTTTTGATGTCCATCTTTCTGTGTATTTTTGTGTTGTTTCGTGATTGATTTCTGTAATTTCCTTCTGCTTATATTGTCATTGTTGTGAATTATTCCGTGAAGTCTTAGATAGATGTAACGTTCGGTCATTTCTATATTCATGTTATTTATTTTATAGATCAGTGGTGTCTTAACTAGTCCTCGTCACTACTCCACCGAGGTTAGTCTTGATACTTACTGGGCACCGCTGTGGTGTGCTCATACTACACTCCTGCACATTTTTGTGTGCAGATCCAGGTATATATTGTAGTAGCTGAGTGGATGATTGCCGAGGAGACTCAAGGTAACTTGTTGCTGCGTTCGCAGGTGTCGGAGTCACCTTCTTCGTATTTATTATTCATACACTATTGTATTTATTTTAAAACAGTTGTACTTAGAAGTTGTAGAAAATTCGTAGAGCTTATGACTTGTACTATTGATTTTGGAAAAGTTTGTATATTATGTTAAGATTCTATTTCAAGACTGTTAGTTTTCCTTTTATTTTTGTTGTTATTCAGTAACTGCTAGGCTTACCTAGTCCCTAAGACTAGGTGCCATCACGATACCCAACGGAGGGAATTTGGATCGTGATAATGTTCCACTGGCGTGAGGCTTGTTTAAGCCCATATAATGACTTCAATAGTTTGCAGACCTTTGTCTCCCCTGTCTCCTAAAGCCCTGAGGAAGTTCCATATACACTTCTTTATATAGATCTCCTTGTAAGAATGTTTTGTATACATCCATTTGTGATATATTCCAGCCTTTAGAAGCAGCTAGAGCAATCGCTGATCTCACGGTTACCATTTTGGCAACTGGTGAGAATGTTTCATTATAGTCCAACCCTTCTCTTTGGCTATAATCCCTGGCTACTAACCTAGCCTTGAACCTTTCTACCTCACCATTTTCTTTGTATTTAATCTTATATACCTACTTTGAACCAATAGCCTTCATGCCTTTTGGAAGATCAACAACATCCCATGTTTTATTGGTCTCCAAAGCTTTGATTTCAGCTTCCATGGCTTAAATCCACCTTTTGTCCTTGGATTCTTCACTGAAGGTCTTTGGTTATGTTAGTTATGAGATTCCAGCCAAAAAACTTCTGCATTTATCAGTCAACTTTCTATAGGAAAGGTAGTTTGATAGAGGATAGGAAGAACCCTTTCTTGTTGTAGTTACATAGTCCTGTAGCCATATAGGTTCCTTTATGGTTCTTTTAGACTTTCTAAGTTCAGCTGACTCCTGTTCCATAGTTACTGGAGGATTTACTTCACCTCCCTGCATAATTAAGTGTTGTTCTGGGACTGCACTACTACTTGTTACCTCTGCTCCTGCATTTGCATGATCAACTGTATCTTCTACTCCTGCATTTCCATCATCATCTGTATCTTCTCCTGATGAGTTTTCATTTTCTCCATGTTGCTTGTCTGCATTTGTTTCTGATGAGTTATGCCTATCATCATTTGCTTCATGCTCTACAATAGGGGTCCCTGTGTTGTTGTCAATACCACTTCCTTCAACAAGCTCCTCCATATTGCTGCTTGGAAATACTTCTGGTTGCTGAAACATAGTGCCACAAGAGTCCTGTAAGGGCTCTGATTGTTCTAGAGCTTCTGCAATTGTTGTTTGTCTCTCTGCATTGTGAGATTTGGAACAATGTTTGGCAAAAGGAAAAATATTCTCTTTGAAGATAACATCTCTACAAACAAAGAAATTGTTAGTATTCAAATCCATTAGCTTGTAGCCTTTCCGTGTCTCTGCATAACCAAGGAATATATCTGCCCTTGCCCTTGGTGAAAACTTGTCTTCCTTAACCAAGTTAGTTGCATAACAAAGACATCCAACACCATAAGGTGAGATATTGAAGGTGATTTGTTATGAAGGATCTCATATGGAGCCTTTTCATTCAGCAATTTAGTAGGAAGTCGATTTATTACATACACTGTTGTTTTAATGCATTCACCCCAGAACCTTGTAGGGACATTTTCTTGAATCTTCAATTCCCTAGCTGTATCCAAAATATGCCTGTGTTTCCTCTCAACCACTCCATTCTGTTGTGGAGTGTATACACAACTACTTTGATGAACTATACCATGGGCATCAAGCAATTCATTTATGCGCTTGTTAAAGAATTTTGTGCCATTATCTGTTTTGACTACCTTCACCTTAAACTGAAATTGAGTGTGCAACATGGCAAGAAACTTCTTCAACACCACAACAACATCACTTTTCAAATAAAGTAAATGTACCCAAGTATATCTTGTATTATCATCCACAACTGTTAGGAAAAAATGCTTTTTATCATATGTGGGAGACTTATATGGTCCCCAAACATCCATATGCAAAAGAGATAAAGGATTTTCACTTCTACTCATACTTCTAGGGACTATGCTTGCTTTGCTTTGCTAGTGGACATATAGTGCAATCATTATTCACTACTAAACCTACAGACTTGTTATGAAATAGATCTAAGTTATTCATAGTACTAACTGAAGCATGACCTAGCCTTTTGTGCCATAACACTCCATCTTCTTTACTGTTTTGTGTGGTTGCAACTAATGCAAATTTCTTTATTTGTTTGATGAACTTTTCTAAATCTCCATTGAAATTCTTCTTCAATATGTACAGACCTCCTCTTTCTCTATCAATCCCCCTCACCTTGACATTGTAGAGATACTGAAACAAGCAAAAATCAGGGAAGAAATTCACTGAACAACACAACTGCCTAATTAGTTTGGACACTGAGATTAGATTGAACTTGAAATCAGGTACAAATAAGACATCTCTAGCTTCAATTCATCACTTATGACAGTATCTCCAATATGTGTTATATTAGACTTTTCTCCTGTAGGTAAGTGTACTTGATCACAGTCACATTTGTTCACTTTATTCTTAGTATTTAAAATGTCTAGGTCACTAGCTATGTGATGTGTAGCTCCAGAATCAATCACCCATTCTTTACAATTAAAACTTGTCATTAAGGAGGTAATATATGCCATGTTAGCCTGATGTTCTAGAGTTTCCTTGTTCAAAATGCTCAAAATCTGTCTATATTGATCCTCAGTGAAGTATGATCTTACTTTCAATCCATTACAGCCACTTCCTCCTTCATCCTGATGTGCTGGCTTTTCATTCTCCTGGCCAACAGTTGTCATATTAGCTGCATATGGTCTCTTAGCTTTGAAATCAGTTGGATAACCAACTAACTTGTAGCAATTTTCCTTAGAATGCCCAGGTTTGTTACAATAATCACACTTCAGAAATGGCTTATTTCCCTTGTACTGTCCCATATTGTTCTACATAGGCATTTGTCCTCTACCTGTTTGCATAGCATTTGGATCTCCTCGATTTGGCTGAGTGCTAGAATTCTGACTCTCATCTTCTATAATCAGTGCATAGGCTTGATTTAGTGTTGGCTCCATAGTCTTCATTAAGATCTGACGCCTGGCTTGATCATATGTCTCGTTGAGACCACTTAGAAATTGCATCAACCTCTGCTGTTGTAAGTGGTCAACATATTCCCTAGAATTATGTATAGGCACTATGGCATCATACTCAGCCCATAGTTCCTTCAACCTAGTGAAGTACGCAGAGACTGAATCTGTTCCCTGCGTAATAGTAGCAATCTCCCTATGCAACTGAAATATTCGCACACGATTCACCTTGTCAAATATTTCTCTCAGATCCTCCCACACTAGATGTGCATTAGATGCATAGACAATACCGCTAAGCAAATCTGGAGACACAGTGTTCATGATCCAGGAAAGTACTATTGCATTACATTTTTCCTAGTCCTTATGTAATTCAGCTTGAAATGAATCCTTTTTGCATGTCCTAAGCACAAACCCTAGCTTCCTTTTAGCCTGTAACGCGATTCGCATCGAACGACGCCACAACCCATAATTTTCTGAACCTGTGAGCTTTACAGGAATCAGAATTGAGCCAAGAGTGTCTGAAGGATGAAAAAACAAGGGATGCGTGTAATCGATTTTTTCAGCCGCCATTAACTATCGTCTGTTACAGGTTCACGAAGAAGACGGCGATGAATTTAGCTGAATTGAACCAAATTTTGCAGAATTACAGCTCTTCACTGCTCTGATACCATGTGATCTCGGTGAATTTGAGCACAATCTACAAATTCACACAAGCAATTGACATTAGGTCTGAATTGGAGAAGATGAACTCGAGAGAGAAGAAAGGATTTGCAGATGAGAGCAAATGAAATCTCATTTAGTAAAAAAAAACTACATGTATTAACTTAGCCTTAACCACTTAACTGTTGTGGGTCCCACGCATGACCAACTAACTATTGGACGCCAACTAACTAATCTTCTGTTAACTAACTATAGACTAGACTAATTGTAAATGCAGTTAACACTAACTGCATAGTATTTCACACATCTATTATTCAACGTAATGGGGAGAATTTTTATTTTTAAAGGAAAGTTGGGAGGTATAAATAATTTTCACCCATTAAAATTTGACAAAAGAAGGATCAATTTGTTGTTGCTTTTATTACCTACGATGAATCAACTTTAAGTTATCTTTCCTTTTTAATTGATCAATACTAATTTCTAGACACGTGTATTGCACGTGAGTCCATGCTAGTATAGATGAATTTTTCCAATCTAATTTTTGTAATATATAATCTATGATATATCCTTTTACATTAAGTCACATTAAAAGATTTATAAGAGCCTTTCATATTAGCAGAAACGAAGGGAACTTCTTAATAGTAAAAAATCAAACAGTAAACGCATGTCTCACATAATTAAATTTAAAAGAACTCCACAAATAGATACTCCAAAAAAGAAATAAACTTTAAGAATAAACTTAAAGCATCTATGCAGCTGATCGTAGAAGGAAGTGCTGAGGCAAGCACAAGCATATTTTCAACGTACAAGTAGTGAACAAAACGCTAATCAAATTTGTTATATTTAGCAATCTATAGGCGCATAATATCTTTGTAAATAAAGCTTAAAGTATAGAGTCAAATAAAAAATAGCTTATTTTTCTAATCATTGATCTAAACAAGAATGATTAATAACCTTGGAGAGTATTGCTTAATAAAAATTAGCAAAATTCAAGGTATAAAATATCATGAATACTCATAAGAAGTAATAAAGGAAAAAAATTACATGGTAAAGATGCAAATTTTCTCTATTATTTCTTCTAATGGTAAAGGTTATGCATATTAGCCATCATTCACTATTTTAATAGGATCCAAATTAATTAGCCAACTTCATTGTGCATTTATACTGGTAGGAGTTAAAAAAAAAAATATTGATTCCAGTTCTCACATTTTATAGCTATCATTTACTATTTAATAGGATTTCAAATTAATTAGCCAACTTCATTGTACATAAAATATCATTTTATGGATATTTAAAATTAATTTTATAACTTAGGATTTTTTTACTTGATGATATGATATGATATGATATGATATGATATGATATGATGATATTAGAAATATGTTGTGGCACCAAAGTGCTCCTTTTTCTCTTTTTTTTTTTTTTTTTGTGTGTGTATTTTCTTGTTGCTTTTCCCTTCATTTTCTTTTTTAAAAAAAAGTGTCTTCTCTTCTTCCAAAATCGGAAGAACGCTTCTTGCACGTGGATTCTATATTAATTATTGTCAAATTATATATAAAATAACAAATTCTAGTTCCTTAAATAATATTAATAAAAAAAAATTCATAAAACGAAAAATGAGAAATTAGGCCCCTAACAAATTTGAGAATGTAAGTTTACATCTTTGGATTCTAGTGGCGGCTATTAGAAGCGACATTCACAATCCTATCAATCCAAGTATATGTCTAGGAGGATTCAAGGTGAGGCTTCTCTTTTTAAATTAATAATAATTGATATACCTGTTAATTCACCTTATGAGCATGCATAAAAAGGGAAAATTCAATCTGTTTCTAGGTTTTCACTTCACAAATGACTACTTTATTTTTCTCAGTAACCTTTCGTGAAAATAACAAATATTCGTGATATAATATTCATGTGTTCTTGAGAAAACATAAGTAAGAGGATAAAATACATAAGTTATAAAATTATTTTTGAAAAAGGTGATGCAATCTTGCTTTTAACTTCCCTGGCAATTCACTTATTGAATATGTATGTTCTCCTTTTTCTTGATTTTCCACGCTATTCTTTCACTTTTCATAGTACCGAGCCTTACTTACATGTTATTGTTATTGCTTTTCATCCATTTTTTTGGTACTTATAATACTGTTATTATTTCTAAGATTTCAGTACTGATGTATTGCCTTTTTTGTCTCCTTGAGCCGAGGGTCTATCGGAAACAACATCTCTACCTCCTTGGGATGGGGTAAGGTCAGCGTACATTCTACCCTCCCCAAATCCCGCTTGTAAGATTTTATTGGGTTTGTTGTTGTTGCTCTTGAGGAAACATAAATAAGAAGATAAAATACATGAGTTGTAAAAAATAATTTTTAAAAACTACAATGCGACATATACACAAAAAATAATACACTCAAAATCATTTCCAAACAATTGCAATACTCAAAAGTACTGAACAAATAAAATTATACATATATGGGCCAAGTAGCGACACTTCACCCAGATTCGATCATCACGTCAACTTACTTTATTCAACAAAGTGATAGCAATAAAAGTGACAACTTAAAAAAAGTATTCAAGAGCATAGCATAGCATATAAGCAAACAATTAACCGAATTCTACGAATACACTTTTAGATAAGAAAAAGAACATTTTGAGTCTAAACAAACAAAAAATAAAATAACAAATTCACAAACAGTACAAAGTATTTCCCACATTTCAAGGTAAAACAAAAGAACATAAAATTTACTAACAAAAAAATAGAAACTTTGAAAAGATATACATCAAGACAAAAAGTACCACATAGTGACCTCAAAACCAACCAAATTCATAAAAAAAAAAATCAAAATAATTACAACAAATTTTCAAGGCTAAACTCACATAACATAAAATTTAAGGAAGAAAATTGTAATTCTCATTTATTCAACATAATGATAAGATTATAGAATAATAATAGTAGTTTTTTCATTTACTATTTACTGTACTTATTCTTAAAATGCATACGTATCATTTCCAAAATTTTGCCTAGACAAGATATGCCTTATTTACAAGATGGAAGATCCGTTGATATGGTCTTTAACCCATTAGGAGTACCTTCACGAATGAATGTAGGACAGATATTTGAATGTTCACTAGGGTTAGCAGGGAGTCTGCTAGACAGACATTATCGAATAGCACCTTTTGATGAGAGATATGAACAAGAAGCTTCTAGAAAACTTGTGTTTTCTGAATTATATGAAGCCAGTAAGCAAACAGCGAATCCATGGGTATTTGAACCCGAATATCCAGGAAAAAGCAGAATATTTGATGGAAGGACGGGGAATCCTTTTGAACAACCCGTTATAATAGAAAAACCTTATATCTTGAAATTAATTCATCAAATTGATGATAAAATCCATGGGCGTTCCAGTGGACATTATGCGCTTGTTACACAACAACTTCTTCAAAGACTACATTAATGATAGGTACGGAGCAGACTTTGTTGCATCAGTTCTTGTTATTTATCGTGAAATGTATTTTGATTTGCCGTACAGTGATATCAATAGCTTAATTACTTATTTAATGGAATACATTTGTTATCCTCTTTATTATATACTCCATGTATAATCATCGCTCGTTTCATAGTAGATCAGTAGTTAATGCTCAAATTATTATACAATATTCATTTTTAGTGGGGTAATACTTATTAGAATGTATAATTACATCTTTGTCCCAAAAAAAAATAAAAATAACAAGAATAGCATTTGAATGAAGGGCAAAATGGTCGATTAATTTTTTATGGATATTTTTGTCTTATACTTAAGACTTAGTGGCTTTACGTTTATAATATAAAATACGATGATATGATAAAATATGATATGTTGATGTTTGTGTGAGTTCTTTTTAATTAATAATACCTTCTAGATCAACAAATTGATTAGTATTTGGTCGGGGTCGCTTTGGGTTTGTTGGGGGCATTCCAAAGATCCACTCAACGCAATAATTAATTTGAGAGTAGAATTAATTTTTCTTTTGAAAAGGAAAAAAACTGTTCACTTTTAAATGAGAGAAATCTAAAATTGCAAATCCATTATATTAGGTAAGTTGTGACTTGTGAGGGTCACTCAGACACTCCTACACCCATGGGCGAAAGGGGTTCATTCCAATCCTCTTAACCCGAAAATCCAAAAATTATATTGTGCATGGTGTATACGGGTAAAACTGATCTAACGTAGCACCTCGGTTTTCCGATGATGTAAATGGAGCACGGACGTGACCGTAAGGAATAGAGAGACTTTTAGAAATCATTATGTTTTAGTGGTTATTAGCTAGTTGTAGCTACCATTTACTATATTACTTCCTATAGTTATATTTTCGGATTTTTTAGAGTGTATTCGATGTATTTAAGCTACTGTATTCATGAATACAGTAGCTTTTCTAGGCATGAAACTGGAGATTACAACTAGACAAATTTTTGTATTCGAGTGTATTCGACTGTATTCATGGAGTGAAACATGAGATTACAGCTGGACAAATTATTGTATTCTACTGTATTCACGGCGTGAAACAGGGGATTACACTGTTTTTAAACGGAAAGCGAATCAATTAATAACATAATAGACTCCTAATATAACTCAACAAACTCAATTATAACACATTTTGTATTTCCACCTATAAAAAAGATTCTCAACCAAAAAACAACCCAAAAACATAGAAATCTTCATAGAAATTATATAATACATCTGAATATATAAATTATATTAATTAAAAAAAACACATGAATACGTTCATGGAATATAGCGAGACAGTGAATACAATGAAATACATAAAATACAACGGAATACATTGAAATAAAATGAAAAAAAAGACAATGAAATACATAGAATACAACGAGATACATTGAAATACAATGAAAAAAGACACTAAATACAATGGAATACAGCGAGATACATTGAAATATATTAACAGAAAATTCAAGTTGCCCGGCCCCCAACTCCGTCGTCTTTGTTTAAGAACAACCCTAATGTCATCTCGTTTAAGAACCATCAATATCCAATTCTCGCTCGCCGTCACCATAGCCTCTGGTTGCCGACGCTCCAGCGCCGCCTTTAATTCCAACTGCTGTTGCATCGGAGATCGTACGTGATCGACTATGGTTTTGGTTAGATAATTTTCTAATGTTTTTGGATTCCTTTCTTTGAGTCCAATTAAAGACCTATTACTTTAACTTTTTTTGGTTTTCGTGGTCCAATCCACAGACCTATAAGCCAAGAAAGAGACTGGAAAAAGAAGAAGAGGTGATTAGGGCACTGCCAATTGTGGAAATTGTACAAGAAAGAAGAAAAGAGGATATGAGATCAGGAAGGAGAGAGAGAGGGGGAATAGATATGGGGTAGGGGGTAGGAGAAATTAGAGGGAATATGACAGAGAAAAATAATACAAAGTTTATTTTATGGCTTAAGGGTAGGAGGTATCCATAAATAGATATTGGCTATAAAAAATCAAAAGGTAACTATGAAATATAGTTTTTAAAAAAAGTATTTGTTTAAAATAAATAAGATATCAACCTTTGCTACAAGGGGTAACTAATCCTAAGGAATAAGAGTCAGAGTGAGGAGCCCCTTGTATGAGGCCTGAGCAAAACACTTGCCCTAGGAGGTATTAGGACCACGTCCTCTTGGGTCTGGGTCGAGTCCCAAGACTTCGAAGAGAATCACCAGACAACCGCACACGACTAACAAAGGGTCGTGATGTCCGTGCCCAACCGGATATCACAGCGTGAATCTCGGCAGAAAATGAGTGATTAGCGAAAAGGAAGATTTTTACCTTTCTTAGGATTGTATATTGTGTAAAACTCTCCTACTATATAAATGGAAAACTTATTATTCAATAGAGACATTATAACACGCATGCCAATGCAATTTACTTCTATTCTCTCTGTTTCTAAAAAGTTTTTTAGAAGTTCTTATTTTTGTTCATAAGTTCTTCATAAGTGCAAGTGCGGAATCGAAGGCAGGTTCCTCGTTAAACCATTAACCGAGTTCGGGATCACTCTTATCATTGATTTGATCGAATTCTTTTATTTATATATACCACGGGTTGAATCCCCTTGACTTTTTTGTGTATTTACTTTTTTGATACTTGGTCAAAATCCTAACCTCGCCACTGCCTCTATCCTGCCCCTGGCTCCTCCTCGTTTCTTTACTCTAATTTTACCATAAGTAAAATGAGTTCCCATTTGCTTCTATGTTAAAAATCACAGACCGCTTGTTCACCTTTTTCTCTCAACTTAGAAGGGAGAGGAATAGACATCATTGATCAATAGTAATACTGAATAATAATATTACGTTTACACGTATAACAAGCCAATTCAAGGTTTAGTAAAACTAATTAATGTCTAATTCCAAATTCAAGGTAAACTAAACTAACAGGGTAAAAATATTATATAATATAAATTCTATTCATAATACATTGCTAAAGCTTCTGCTTAGAAGTGATTGTACTGCCAAAGTAACATAAAGTTTATGCAACATTTGTATCTACATGACATCCATCAATAAATTACAAAGAATGAAAATGAAAGACATAATTATTATAATGATCTGGATCTCTATTGTTACAAATTTCCCTTCGAGATGCAGAATGTAAAATAAAAATTTCATGGAGGCTTGAAAGAAGATATCGCGTTGTAATTTTCCACAAACTGGAGACTGGAACACCTTGTGGAAATTCTGCAAGTCAAGTATTATGCTTGCGAAGGCGTTGGTGATGTTGGAGGCTTGAAATCACGATACTGCAATGACAAATAAAGGAAGAATTTAACTTATATACATCGACTATTTAAACAATATTTTATGCTATGATTGTATTTCAACGTAACCAGTCTCATTTTCCAAGTTACTAATTACACTTTATATGGACGGGGTACATGTTGTTATCTATTAGGCGACCAATGTATAGATGTTGATACGAAAGAGATGACCAAACAACACGGGAGGTCCCAGAGACAAAGTAAAGGGTTATTGATTTAGTCCACTCAGCAAATATCAACAACAACAACAAACTCACAAGTGGAGTCCGAAGAGAGTAAGATCAACGCAACGTTACTCCTACCTTAGAAGGACAACTCGGCAAATACCAGAATCGTAGTATTCAAATGAGGACCTCCTCATTTCATCAACAGGAAAGATGTTAAAATCTTGGATATGGTGCAAGGGAATTCATATATCATATTACAACGACATGATTAGATCAACTATTGAGAATGAACTGAAAAAACTTACATTAGGATATGGAGAAAGTGACTTTGAACTTCCAGTTAGTGCCTCTCCTTTGACTTCTAGTTTAGTGACCGAATTGATTTCCGGAGAAGACTCAGCAGATAATTCTACCTTGGAAACTGTTTCAGTTTTCTCCGCACTGCCACTAGGTTGTGAAGGCATCGGCGATGTTGGAGGCTTGAGATCAGGATACTGCATAAACAAATTCAAAAGAGATGATGTAAAAAAGGCATCCCGGTGCACAACCATCCCGCATTCACGTAAGGTCCGTGTAATGTAAATAACCTACTCTAATTTAAGTATTAGTGACTGCTTCTACAGCTCGAATCTGTGACCTATGAATTACATGGAGACAACTTTATTGTTGCTCCAAGCATCCCTTCTCAAAAGAGATGATGTAGTTAATGAAAAACATGAGAAAGCAAAGGGCAGTCACATAGACAAAATAAATGAATTAAGATTGTCCATTTGGAAATACCTCAATGTCTCAGAGTATAAACAAGGGACATCTCTTTAATCAGCAAGAAGGATATTAAAATCGGCAAGGGAATTCATGTAGGAAGTCATAGTATGATAAGACCAACTACTCAGAATGAAAAGGAAAACTTACACTAGGATATGGTGAAAGTGACTTTGAAATTCCAGTTAGAGCTTCTACTTTGATTTCTGGTTTAGGGACTGATATGATTTCTGGAGTTGTCTCTGCAGCTGCAGGTAGAGCCTTGCTAGTCACCGGCGTCGGAAGAAGAGCCATCCCTATTTGCTGAAGTTTCAAAGTCAGAAGCATAAGTGCATGACTAATGGAACTGTGACTATGAACTATGTTGTTGAAAACAAAACATACAGTTCTTTGATATGGGAAGTAAAACGCTTCAAGAAGTTCTGGACATATGAGAAGATTACCTTTATATCACCTGCAAGCTCCTTTGGAGCAACGTTGGTAGTGACGAACTCATCAACTTGTTGCAGAGTTTGCTTTCTGTCCTGGAAAGTTAAAATGTCAAAATATTAATGGACCTCTCATGTCTGATAATTTTCTACCATGATCAGTATCGATGTTAAATAACCGGTGAAAACCATAGAGGCCAGCTCATCTTATTACCAGTACATAAAACGCGATTCACCTTCTATCATAGCACGAAACAGGTTTAGAAGTAAATTAAATGATGTTTCCTTAACAAGCTTATCTTTTGAGCCTTCAAGTGGTCAGAATACAAAATTTTAGATTCAAGATCTAACTAAAGTTGTAGGATATATATGTAATATGTCGCTGAAAACAGTGGCGCCACAAGAATTTTCCTAAGGGTGTTCGAGAATTAGTATGCATAAAAGGTAATATGTTTTCAATATACTTAGTATAATTTTCCGACAAAGAATGTTGAGGTGATCAAGAGAAGCAATAATTCAACAGGTAAAAGAAACAAACAATTCAAGAAGGAAGGAAGAGGGCAGTTAAGGCAAGAGTAATTTCATATTGCCAAAACTACGTTACTGAGGTCCACGACTCCACGTACTGGAGAGACAAGAAAAGATTTCATTGCAAATGATGCTGACAAACCTCTGCAAATAGAAGTTTCGTGCTGACTAGTTGGATAAGTGTAGCTGAGCCTAACAGTTGGAGTATCGTTTCTACCTGAAAAAGGAGGACCGATAATAAGCTGTTTAATGAGTGCTCAACATAAAGTTCAGGATAAAATATTCAGGAGCCTGACCTCTGTGAACGCCAAAAATCCTAGCCCGGCAGCTGCAGCTACACCTAAACCTACTGCAACAGCATCAGAACCATCCTGCATATACACATTCCACCAAAGTTATCTCATTTAAGTTGAGCATGTCAAAATGCAAACCCGAAACAGTCTATGATTAGAATAGTAGTACTATCCTAGTATTCACCACATAGCCTAATGAAATTGATAAATGCAAGTTAAGTAGTCTCCTAAATAGCTTCTCAAACTATACATGGTGGCTTCACAACATAAAGCTTCTGAGAAATATCAAGGCTGAGAAACTATGTGAAATGTCACTTATAGCTATCATATTTTAAAGATGTCACTTGTATCTGTCATCCGCAAACCATTCACCTAGGAACTGTTAATTAAGGATTGTGGAGTTAAACTGCAGAAGTTCTAACAACAGAAATGTACAACTGCTTCTTGCACTTAAAACAGGAAAACAGAACTTCTTAGCTGTCCATTTGCACTATTTGGTAAGACTTCTAAAAGAAAAGCATAGCTAAAAGGCCGAGGGATGCCATCATTATCCTGCGAAAATCTGCTTCCTAGTTATATTTAATACAACTCTATAGTTTTGGCACATTTATGTGCAATAAGGCAAAAGGGAAGGCTAGGGATATTTCAAAACTTCTTGTATGCATAGTAAATCACAAGCGCGATGCCAATTTCATTAATTCCCAGCGGCAACATCCTAAATGAACCTCACTCTTAATTTTCGTTTAGGGTCGGTAACGCAAAGTACCATGCTATAGAGAGAGAAAAACATACCCCAAGAACACCATCAAGAGCATCAGACAGATTGCCGAGATCAAGACTTAATGTTTTCTTCGGAAGTATCCAAGGAAGGCCACTATTCTGCAGAAATTGGACTTCATTATGTTGTATTCCACCAACTTTTCTAAAAATTAAGAATGATAACGAGATTTTTGAATGTAAAACCTTCCATCCTCGCGGTCCTTCAGCGCCATCTTTAATTGCATATGCAGCTTTAAAACCATTAGCTGTGACAAGCTCCGCAACCAATTCAGAGTTCCCATCAAATCTGGCTTCATTACAATCGACAAAAGTGACAGGATTAGAGTTAATTTTTTCAACTAGTTTGCTGATACAAGAGTTCCTCACAGTATATATCAGGAAAAGGAGCATGACATCAAGCAAGAGAAACATTTCATTTTGCCACCAAATCATTGATTTTTCCCTTTAAACCCTCAATCCAATAGGCAGAAGAAAATTCTAAAACAAAGATATAAATAACTAAACTCAAGAATCAAAGGAAGTATAATTTGTGAATAGTTTTATAATACACTTGTAAGGCATATATTGAAGTGAAGGAGAAACTTTCAGAAGTTTAATGATCAAGCTGCACCTCATTCGACTAATTAACATGGTTGCAGTGTAAGCATGTTGGCGCTCTATTGATTAAAAATTTGTACGAACATTACTCTTTGTCTAAATCAGTTTAAAACCACATTTCTGCTAGGTTTCACTAAGATATCAAAAGGATAAACGTAATGCTAAAGTGTGTGATCATCTTATCTATAAGTTTAAACAGTTAGAGAGATCACATGCCCTTCACGTACAGGCTTGACTCTTTTTCTTGGGCCAATCACAGAAATTCTCTTACTCCCTCCCTCTGTTCCAGTTTATGTGAACTTATTTCCTTTTTGGTCCGTTCCAAAAAGAATGACCCCTTTCTAAATTTGATAACAATTTAGCTTAAACTTATAATTCTACCCTTAATGAGAAGCTTTTATAATCACACAAATACTCTGAGCCTCTTTTTGACTTGTTTAGGACCATAAATTCCAAAAATCTTCATTTTTCTTAAACTCTGTATCCAGTCAAACAGGTTCACATAAATTGAAACAGAGGGAGTATTCATTATTGTGATAGCGGGTACAATGAAACTTGAACTGAGGACCTCTCTATTTGCTATGATACCATGTTAGAAGTATGTAACCATCTCATGTAAAAGTTTAAACCGTTAAAAGAAAGTATACTTCTAATAACTACTTAATTATGTCTTCAACACAGAACAACACATGCTATAAACATTGGATGAGCATAAGAATAATTTTGAAATCATACTTGTCAAGAATGAACAATGTGGTATTCTCTGGCTCCTTGAATTTCAAAGCTAGCTTCTTTAAGAACCCAAGCTTATCTTCACCTTTATAAAAAACTGAAACTGCCTTCTTCTTCAAACCCCTTATATCTGGACTTCCCACTTGCTTCAACTCCACAGGTCCCCTTATATCAAGTAATTCTGAACTCTCATCATCTCCTAATTTAGCATAAGTTTTTTTAGCAGACTCAACACCCCATTTCTTATTAGGTTTATTATTACTAAGCACCTGAGACAGAACCAGTGGCAAAGCCAAAATAGCAAAACCACCAGCTATAATTAAAGGATTTTCAGATACAAAATTTGTCAAAGTTTCAACAAAGGCATTTGCATCAAAATCAGCTGTTGAAGTACTAGTAGTTGATTGCTGAAGTGCCTCTTCATAGGTTAATGCATTAGCTAAACTTGTAGTGAAAACTGAGGAAAGTACTACCAGACCCCCTTGAACTTTTCTTGATAGACCATCTAGTGAATTTGATGAATTGGTGCTAAAATTGGCTGAATTTGAAAAGTTCTTGAATTGGATTTTTTTGGGTTCATTGCTTCTATCAGAAAAAACTGAAAGAGGTGTCAAACTTGCTGCATTGAGAGCCTCCATAGCAAAATTCAGTATCACTAGTTACAGCCAAATTTGTATGCAATATATTAGCTAAATCTTGATATCCTAGGAAATGTTGTAGATATGTGGTAAGGGAGAAGAGTATGCTGCCCCACTAGCTGGTGGCAATGTCATATAAGGATCATGGGGCTGGTGATTACGTGGGCCAATTATTATGCTTTTTCCAATTTAATTTTGGGTGGCCAAGAATTGTCAAAGGAAATCTTTTATGAAACTTTTAACATTTTTCAGTTGGTAAGCAAAACTACTTCAGAAAATGACCATTTTTTGTCTTTGGTAGATGAATGGTGTTAAATATCAAATTCCTTGGTAAATATTGGTGTGTTTGGTACGACAAAAATATATTCTGGGATATGTTTTTTCGAAAATAAGTTACTTTGTCTATAAAAATATTTCGAAAGAAAATAGTATTCACCAAAAAGAGAAAAAATTGACTTCTTTTTCTTTTAGGAGAATTCATTTTCTTTTAGAGTTAACTCAATTCTTAATTTAATGTTAAAGTTCTTACCAACACTTAGACAATATCATCAATATTCAATACTTAAAGCTTTCATCTAAAACATTATTCCATTTGCTAACATTGTATTCAATTTTTAACAAATAGTTTTTCTTTTCTAAAATACTTGTAACTCTTCGATTCATTATCAAAAAATACTTCTTAAATTATAAGTATCTTGAGAAAATATTTTTTGAAAATGTCTTACCAAGTTGGTTAGGGGAGAGTTTGCGTTATTTATTAACCAGAATCTGTTGAGTTATGTGATTTGATGATTAACAAGTGTGTGCAATGAACTTGTGCTAAGAACAGGTTCTCACAATACGTGCTGAAGGTCCTTATAAGGCAGTAATTTATTCTGCAAAAGTTACTGCAGTCTGATATTAGTGGAAAGGACTCTTAATGCGATATGGACTGTTGAAGACCATCTTTTTTCACATACTTGCTGAGGAAAAAGAGCACAATATTTCAGTTCAAAACACACGTGAAGTTGCTGACCAAAATTGTTCGGAGAGTTAATTTTCTTTTCTACTTGACTCAGTCTAGTTCATGTGTATTATGGAATCCAGTTGTATTCATGTTTACATTCAAATAATATTAGTTGGATTATTGTCTAAGTTTGCAAGTTAGAGTAATTTGTAATCTTTGTACAATAAGTAGAAGTAGTTGAGGTGTGGAGGTGTATTAGGTTACAAGAGTTGTAATCGGTATATTTAGCTCATCTGTTCTAGTTAAGTTGAAGTTAAAGTCATATGTGGTAGGTTGTGATTTTTTTAATCTTTTATTCGCGTGATTTGTCACGTAAAATTCATGTCTTTTACTTTTATGATGAATTTATTCAAGCGTAAGGAGTAAGATAAAGAACCATGTTCTTTAGTAATTTAGAAAGCACTCAAAATAACAGTTGGTATTAGAGTGAGTTCCCTTAAACGTAGTTAACACTTCGAGACATCGTGGAAGAAATGAGTGTTCCACTTGGAATGAACGCTGGACAGTCAACTACGAGACCACCCCTGCTTAATGAAAAATATTACAGTTGGTGGAAGGCAAGAATAAGGGATTTTCTAACGGCTGAGGACTATGAACTCTGGACTATAGTAAATCAAGTTCCATTCCCACCAAGCAAAATGGGCAAAATGAAACTGTTTCCAAGGACCCCTCAGAATTTTTGCCGGCTGACTTCAAAATGACGGAAAAGAATGCCAAAGCCAATTTTTTTTTTATTTCCGGAGTTGGTTGTGATGAATACAACATGACATCTTCCTGCTCTAATGAGAAAAAAATTTGGGACGCACTTCAAACTGCTCATGAAGGGACAAATCAAGTGAAGAGATTAATAAATGAGTTGCTAATGAGAAACTATAAGCTCTTATTTATGAAGGAGTCTGAGCCTATTCAGGAGATGATGACCAGATTTACTATCAGAGCAAATGAACTAAAATCAATAGGAAAGATGTTTACTTCTGAAGAATTGGTTAGCAAAGTCAATCAAGAGGAGCAGAGCGAACAAAATCCGCTTTGGGGTGAATTCCCTCCCCTGAAGTTGGCGCTAATTGAATCCTAGATTATGAGCTTACTGATTCAAAGCTCTCATGAGATCTCGTTGGCATGCCCTACCAAATGAAAAGGAAGTCGCAGGAGCAAGTTAAGAGTTAGAATTCGTCTTGCCTCATGGGAACCAAAAGTCACAGTCATTCAGGAAGCAAAACAGTTGGAGAAAATATCACTAGACAAGTTGATTGGGTATTTAAAAACTCACGAGATAAGAAAGTTAGAACTACGCAATAAGTGACCAAAATACACAATAATAGCATACCATCAACACTCTACACTTAAATCATTGCTCGTCCTTGAGAAATCAAACTACACTTTATATAAATTACTTACTAACTGATAATTTCAGCACTTAACATGTCCATTTCACTCATCATGGTTACTATTATGGCCATTAGTTGTTTATTAGACTTTAGCTTCTAGGGTCCTCCATATGTCGTTAGAAGAGATGCAGGAGGACACCTGATGATAAGCTATAATTGTGTATTTTGGTCACTTATTGCACTTTTAATCACTACACTTTATTCGTGTTTGATATTTAATTGGTATTGTTATACACTGATCGCGTGTTTTATGCCATGTAGGAGCCTTTAATGATAACATGAGGTCGTTTATGATGTGTATTGTTCGACTTTCAGGGAAATGATGCCATGAAGTTATTGGCGTTGAATTGAAGTGGAATTGAGCACAAATTGGTGAAAAAAGCACAAAATCCTTCAGTGATTCCGCACTGCGTACTTTTGGTCGCCCGTGCGACATCGCACCTGCGAAGTAGTGTTCCGCACCTGCGCAACTGGCTCAATTGTACTGAGATCGCACCTGCGATGTAGTATCCGCACCTGCGGAACCGCAGGTGCGGTAGTTTGGTCCGCATCTGCGGAAAAGGATAATGTTACTCGGAATCGCACCTGCGATGTGGAATCCGTATCTGCGGAGCCGCACCTACGAGGATTTGTCCGCAGGTGCGGTCAACGGGCATCAGACCTGGACAAATTTATAAAATCACATTTTCCCAATCCCAAACCCACATATACTCGACCTAGCAAATGTTTTCAGTATCTTTGGCATTGTTTTAGCATATTTTGAGTCTTGAAGACAAGAGAAAACAAGTTTTGATGTTAGGGTTTGCACACACACTTGAGTTTTGAAGATTTGAAGTTTGCGGTTAAGGATTTCTTACTCATTTATGTTTATTTCTTTATTTTCTTGCTTTGTATTGAATATTTAAGTGTGTAGTATTTATTTCCAACACTCAATCTTATTTATGGAAATATTCATGTTTAAAGTGTGGATTAAATACCTTGTCGTGCTTATGTATTAAATGATTTTTCATCTTTTATGAAGTGAGTTATTGTTTCTTTAATTATTCTTTTCTTTAATGTTTCTAAAGAGATTATCTAACCCTAGGACTCGCCCATTAACTCAGCATTAATTTTGGGAAAGATAATTTGGGGTTGGGAAAGATTAATTAACAAGAACTTGAGGCTTTAACCCTCATTTTATAGATTCTACCTAGGGATAGGATTGAACTACTTGTAGCCATATCCGGGTGTTATTAATCTCTTAATTGGATTAGGAATAATTCAATTAGGAAGTCTTGTTAGTCTTCGGAAGAAGCTAATAAAAAATTATTATCTGTGGCTAATTAACATAAAATCACTCATATTTGTAAAATCGTGAAATACATTGGATCGTTACTTGAGTGTAATCCCCAATGCATCCATCCTTGTAGCCATTGATCATTCCACTTGTTTTCGAGGTTAGTTTATTTTTTTGCATTTAGATATAAATATTTTTACAACCAAAATCTAAGTGTTTGGCATTGCACGATAAGTGATAATTCTCTTACATTCCTAATTGCCTACATATTGTTCTCTGTGGAATTTGACCCCAACCTAGTTGGGTTATTATATTTGACAATCGACCGCTTAAAATATTTTGAAAGTGTAATTTGAGCGTATCAAATTTTGGCGCCGTTGCCGGGGAACAATTTGGCGTAATTTAGGTTGTTTGAGAAATAAGCATAAGTGCTTTGGTCCAAACTTGTGAATATTTGTGTAATTATTTTTCTTACCTTGGTCTATTTTTCTTATTTGTACTTTTTTAGTTTCTTAATTTTTGATAAGAAAAAATAGCATCATATAATGAAAATTGGTCGGATGGTAGTTGTTCATACTTTGATGACCTTTGTCCTTATTGTGGAGGACCACACTCATGGCAAAATTGTTTAAATTCTCCGGAGGATGGATTGTGCGCACAATCTCAAACTCATGAGTGGAGTATTTGTGATAGGTGTGGTTGCCAAAATGGTAATTGATATGATTGTGATTATGTGTCCGTCCCTTCCCCAAGGCCCCGCTATGATGATTCTACTTTTTGTGATGAAAATTTTAGGGATGAGGAAGTGGAAGAAATTGAGCATGGCCGAAGTGGAGAGTTCAAGGTCATTGTGGAGTGCTTACTTGAAGAAGGAAACAAAGAGCAAAATGCCTTGGAGGAGCTTTTGGAGAATACCCTCCAAAATGAATTGGCACTTGAAAGGTTGCACTCATAAATGGATGAAATGATTGAAGCCTCGGAGGTGAGTGATAACCAAGAACCTTCCTTGGAGGTTGAAGTTGAAAATTCTTCCTTGGCACTTAATCAAAACCAATAAGAACTCTCAAATGCTCAAAATGAGAAAATGATGCTCATGTTGGAGGCCATTCTTGAAAATGAGGAAAAGCACAACTTTGCACTCGAGGACTTGAAACATGAAGTAACTCAAAATGATGATCACATTCACACTTTGGAGGATCAAATGAAAGCATTGATGGAGGCTCATTATGCCTCTCAATTTGAAAGTGTGGAAGAAGCCAAGAAGAGTCCAATTCCGAGGAAGAAAGTGAGCTTTACTTTGAGGAATCAAGAATTGAACATCCACCAGCCGACCCCATGAGTATTATTGATGCCAAGAAAAATGGAATATTAGAATCAACCGGTGTAAATGAAAATTTTGTTGAAATTGACTCTAATCTGGGGGAAAACGAGGATGTCAAAATCCGGGAAAAATTGCAAGTTGGAGGTTTGAAGTCACATTCCAATCATTTTTCAACATTGGAATTGTGTGGTGATATGGAAGTTGAACTACACAAATCAATGAAGGATTGCGAGGAGGAAAAACTCATACCATACATTTTACAATTTGAGGGAACAAGAAAGCAAAATGACATACCTCACATGAAAGGCAAGAAGCGCAAAATGAAGAAATCAATGATTGGCTCGGTCATCGACTTACCACCCTCCATCGATCGTGGTCACAAGATTGATTCCAACTAGGTGCCCAGTTCATATCGTCTAAGTGGTGAGAAAAGTGGTACAGTTGACTTGCGTCGTGCCACGACGTTAAATGCGGCGCTTGATGGGAGGCAACCCATCATTTTTAAAATTTTTGGTCGTTTTTGAAATTTTCTTTTTTAGAATAGCTTAGTATATTATTTTGCACTAATCTTCCAAGTTTTAGATTTTTTGGAGCTAAGTTGCGAATTTTTTAGAGCGGGAATGTACCAAAACAGTGGATGCCCAGAAATGCCTTGTTGAACCCAGGGACTTTCGCGTCAAGAAATCCGCAGGTGCACCTTCGCAAAAGCGACTTCCAAAGTGCAGGTGCGGATTATACCGCAGATGCGGTTCAATATCCGCAGAAGCGGGATCGCAGAAGCTCCTGTAGTTCCGTAGGTGCGGAATTCGTGCAAGTAAAATACCTAACTCTTATTTCATCAGGTAATGTCCAATTATTTTCACCCAAAACCCAAAATCCCCCATCTCTCAAAAATCCCAACACACTGCTCAAGAATTTTCCAGTGCACTCACACAAGACTCAGGTATTTTCATTTGATTCTCATCTCCTCACTTCTCTTGTTTTTCTATTTTTTGTTGTTGTTTTCCTCGTCTTTTCTCAAGACTTCCATGGCCGACCCTTTTTTTCCCAAGACCCCTTCTAATTTATGCTAATATTAGGGTGAGGAATTGGTTGAGAGTAGGTTAGTTTGGGATGTCTTCAATGAAATAAACTTGTGGGGAATCTGAGTACCCAAATCATTTGAAGAAGAAGAACCTTTTAACTGCCTGCAAAATGTTCGATAAATTGTCCAAAAGAAAATTGTGTGTTAAGTACCTAAAACCTAGAATTAACAGAGTCAGAGGTCCATTTAGTACACAAATTTGGAAGTCTTGAGTACAAATTAGTACAAAAAACCAGGTTTCAAGTGAAAAAGATCGAAAAATTTGCTGGGCAGTTGAACCCTTAGACGAGGTCCGCAGATGCGATCCATGTGCCGCAGATGCGGCTCCGCACCTGCGTTGACTGTTCCGCAGGTGCGATATTTGGGCAGCCTGAACAAAACCGCAGAAGCGGTTGAAAGTGCGCAGGTGCGGAAACTAGGCAGTGTGGCAGATTCTAGTAGCTTTGTATTTGGCCCTTCCCGGGCCCGTTTAACTTGGTTCTTGGGCCTAATTGCAGTGTTTTAATTTTCTTAACAAGATTCTACTGCCTGACTAACTTTGTTTTGATTTTTTATAGGTACTTTGAGCTAAAAATGGACCCGAACATGAACATAAATGCCCCGTACAACCATGAAATTGAGGATGAAGCTGAGGAACAATTCGACAATGACCGTTTCATGTCTGCTGACTGTCATCGCTGGTATTATGACAACCTTCTCACCAAGAAATTAGTGCTCGAGAAAAGGATCGCTGAGGATAAATTGGCCGAGTTGCTTCCGGATTTCTATGGCCGTTTGCAATCCTCCGGATGGTCATGCTTCATTCTAACTCCTTGCAAGGTCAATGAGGAATGGGTTTGCGAGTTTTATGCAAACCTCAAGCGTACAAACTTCGCCGACCCACAACTCATCATTAGAGGCAAAATAGTGAAGTTCGGGTTGGAAGAGATTAATGATGCACTCGGGACTCCTAACCATCCACTCGAGCCACTACAAGATAAAGACAACTGCGACAATACAGCATGGCTTGTGTCTAAACTATATCCTGAAAGCGTCAAAGCAAAGTGGGCCAACAAAAGAAAAGGATTGAAATCGATCGACTTCACAGGCGAGGCTAAGATATGGCTCTATATCCTCTGCAACAGGGTGTCACCCTGTGGGAATGTCTCATACATGTCACATACTAGAGCCCTGATCATTTCTTGTCTTCTTGATGGCATCTCGGTTAATATGGGCTACTATATTGTGAGGGAGATACAACAGTATTTGCTTGACAATAGCGTAGGGTTAATGTTTCTTCTTTGATCACAGAATTATGCAGGCGGGCAGAGTTCGAGGAGCGTAGCACTGATCATTGGTTGCCAGCCGGCAAACCCTTCCACCCGTTAAGAGTAACGGGCGAGGGTAGTGCAGTGAAAAGCAAAACGAGGAAGGTCACCACCACTATTGACGAATCCGGATCCTGCTCACAAACTGCTCCAGCCGAGGGACCTTTTAGGGAGATGAACTCCCAGCTTGCATCCATTCGGGAGTTAGTGTCACAGCTCCCTAGTGGGCCCTCACACTCCCAGCCCCCGCTCGGCTATTTCTCCATAGCTGAGATGCAGACTTATTTCGATGTGCAGGCTAAGATGGCAACATCTGTTGCCCAGCTCGATACCTCTTATACCAGCTTGGCCAAGGCGCATGTCGACCTCAAGTCAGCCTTTTACAAAGAAAAAGAGAAGAACAAAAAGAAGGGCAAATTCATGGTAAAAATGTGGAGAGGGATTAAAGCGATCTTTAAATGGGGCCAGCCGAGCAGGCGGATACCAGTTGAGGATGATGAGGATAGCGAGGAGTACTCGTTCGTGTCAGATGATGAGGAGGATGCCGATGGCGAGAGTTCTCAGCGGCACTGATTAGCCTTTTCTCCTGCAATCTACTAGTCTGATGCAGACCTCAAGGAGACCCTCAAACTATTTTTCTTTCCTTTTGATATTGTGCAGTGGGGACACTGCAATCTCTTTAGTTGGGGGTGGCTTTAGGAGCATATTGTATCTAGACTATGACTTTGTGTATGTACCCTTGCCAGGCTTCTTTGTTGTCTATGGATATTATGTGCCCTTGCCGGGCTTATTTTGTGATATCTTGTGCTCTTGCTGAGCTTGGTGTGATTAGTCTATGTTTATTTTTCTTTCTTTATTTATTTTCCTTAGTATATTATTTTTGCTTCTTTAGTATTAGTTTCTTTTATTTTAGCATTCTCTTTAGTAGTTTTGTTCTTTTATTTTCATCTATATGGTAGAATTTCCTTGGGTTTTCTTTATGCTACGGTTCTTTCCCAATGAACATTTTTGAAGTGAACCAGGTGACTCTTCCCTATGATAGATGGAGTGACAACTTTCTTAAGGGAATTAGTCTTGTTTTTCTAGATGGATACTTTTGGATTATTTGGTACTACCAAAATTAGTCTCTTGTATGTGAAATGTGAATTAAGAATACCCCTCCGAATGTTGGTTTTTAAATTGAAATTATATATATATATATATAGGGTAAAGAAATTTGTGTGATAAATTTTTGGCTCTTTTAGTGACTCTTTGCCCACTAGTTTGCATGATATTGCTCTAGATGCTCTTATTAGGAAGTGAACTTGATCCGTCTTGACTAGTTCATGTGCCATGTGTGTTAGAGTTTGTGTAAATAATTCTTATGTTTACTCTATCATCTAGAACTTGGCCGGTTGGTCTTTCAATGCTAATGATAATTACGGTTGGTTGGAGAAATGACCTTAGGCATTCTTTTTGTTATTTGAGCCTTGCATAAATATTATCACTAGTTACCCTATTTGAGCTTTTAACCTTTTCTTTGGTCACCTCATTACAAATCTTTCCCATTTTGTAAAATAATTTCCTCTTTTGAACCCGTCCCTCCTTGAACATTGAGAATGAGGCTAAAAGCCTAAGTTGGGGGTGTGGTGTCAAGTTGGAAATTGGTAAGGTTGTATATTGAGTGTAGGAACATATACCTCAAAGTGTTCACATGAAATTATTCAAGCTCAAAAAGAAAAATATAAAAAAAAAAAGAAATACATGTATGTATATAAATATGGAGCCTTGAAGAAAATTAGAGAGGTATTTAAGGTGGTTATATGTTGGTAACTAGGTGCCAATGAGGGCTAGGTGGTTTGAAATGAAACAAAGTGCAACAAGAAAGAAGAATGTGAGTAGTGTTCAAGAAGGGTGTAGTCACTTGTATCCCAAATATTTATCCGAACCTTCCTTAAACCTACATTACAATCTTAAAAAGTCCTTATGAGATCTCCAACCAAATGTTCTTCAGAAGGCGATGAATTAAAATAAGGGCAAGCCTACGGCATGATATGTTATAACACTTGAAATTCTTTGTGAGAGTGAGAGTCTTTGTGAATTTGTCCCTAGCGTTGTTCTTGTAAATATGGTGATTTTGGGACTTTCTTTCTTGTGAGAGCACATGAATTAGGATGGATTGGTGAAATTGATATATCCGGAAATGAATGAGTTGAGCATATGTAGTAGAATAGTGCTTTTGAGTCACTCCTTGAGTCTTATTCTTGTCACTTGATTATTTTGAAACCCCCTTGCACTTCTTGAAGTTGTTTTTAAATGAGGGAGTTATTCGGGTAAGATGCATACTTGAGCCTAATTATTAGTACCAGCCAAATCCATAAGTATAATGCTTAGTTGGAGAATGTGATTTGTAAATGATAGCAATACGTCTTGTGCTTTAAATTGTAGAACCTCATTGAGTTGTTGGTTTTGATTTGCTTTAGGACAAGCAAAAGCTTTAAGTTGGGGGTGTTGATGAGTGGTGATTTTACCACTCATTTTAGCTATTTTTCGCTAGATTTTGCATCCTTTAATGATAACATGAGGTCGTTTATGGTGTGTATTGTTCGACTTTTAGGGAAATAATGCCATGAATTGATTGGCGTTGAATTGAAGTGGAATTGAGCACAAATTGGTGGAAAAAGCACAAAAGCCTTCAGTGATTCCGCATCTGCGGACTTTTGGTCGCTGGTGCGACATCGCACCTGCGAAGTAGTGTTCCGCACCTACGCAACTGGCTCAATTGTACTGAGGCCGCATCTGTGACATGGTATCCGCACCTGCAGAACCGCAGGTGTGGTAGTTTGGTCTGCACCTGCGGAAAAGGATAATGTCACTCGGAATAGCACCTGCGATGTGAAATCCGCATCTGTGGAGCCGCACCTGCGAGGATTTGTACGCAGGTGCAGTCAACGGGCATAAGACATGGACAGATTTGTAAAATCACATTTTCCCAATCCCAAACCCACATTTACTCGACCTAGCAGATGTTTTCAGTATCTTTGGCATTGTTTTAGCATATTTTGAGTCTTGAAGACAAGAGAGAACAATTTTTGAAGCTATGGTTTGCACACACACTTGGGTTTTGAAGATTTGAAGCTTGCGGTTAAGGATTTATTACTCATTTATGTTTATTTCTTTATTTCCTTGCTTTGTATTGGATCTTTAAGTGTGTAGTATTTATTTCCAACACTCAATCTTGTTTATGGAAATATTCATGTTTAAAGTGTGGATTAAATACCTTGTTGTGCTTATGTATTGAATGATTTTTCATCTTTTATGAAGTGAGTTATTGTTTCTTTAATTATTCTTGTTCTTTAATGTTTCCAAAGGGATTAGCTAACCCTAGGACTCGCCCATTAACTCCGCATTAATTTTGGGAAAGATAATTTGGGGTTGGGAAAGATTAATTAACAAGAACTTGAGGATTTAACCCTCATTTTATAGATTCTACCTAGGAATAGGATTGAACTACTTGTAGCCATATCCGGGTGTGCTTAATCTCTTAATTGGATTAGGAATAATTTAATTAGGAAGTCTTGTTAGTCTTCGGAAGAAGCTACTTAAGAATTATTATCCGTGGCTAATTAACATAAACTCACTCATATTTGTAAAATCCTGAAATACATTGGATCGTTACTTGAGTGTAATTCCCGATGCATCCGTCCTTGTAGCCATTTATCATTCTACTTGGTTTCGAGGTTAGTTTATTTTTTTGCATTTAGATATAAATAATTTTACAACCATAATCTAAGTGTTTTGCATTGCACGATAAATGATAATTCTCTTACATTCCTAATCGCCTACATATTGTTCTCTGTGGGATTCGACCTCAACCTAGTTGGCTTATTATATTTGACAATCGACCGCTTACACTATTTTAAAGTGTAATTTGAGAATATCATTCAACTCCAGTATGCCTGCAATTTGCATAATTTTATTAGTTTTGGAAACAAAAATTAACAGTTTCGGACTAAAGATAAAGCAAGAAGGTACTAATAACTGATTAAAATCTACACTTATCAAGGTGCTAAACCAATTTGAGAGAAGCAAGGTTTTTCACCTAGTGTGAAGACCCAAAAACATAACTAATATAGGAACCAAATGGGTGTTTGGGATTAAACTAGACGAGCAAGGAAATATCACAAGGAACAAGGCTAGACTGGTGGTTTAGGGATAAAATCAAGAAGATGGTATTGATTATGAGAAAACATTTACTCCGGTAGCACGAATGAAAGCCATCAGAATGTTGATAGCCCTTGTTGCATTTATGTAGTTTACAATATATCAGATGAATATAAAGAGTGCATTTCTGAATGGCTATTTGAAAGAGGATGTATTTGTGAAGCATTCCCTTAACTTTGAAAGTGAAGAATTCCCTGATCATGTTTTCAAATTGGAAAAAGACTCTATATGGACTAAAGCAAGCCCCAAGAGCTTGGTATGGGAGGTTGTCAAAGTTCCTCCTAACTAATGACATTGTAAGAGGGAAGGTAGACAACACATTATTTCTTAAAAATAAAGGAAAAAGTTTTTTGATTGTACATGTGTATGTGGATGACATTATTTTTGAGCCACTAAAGAGACATTGTGTAAGGAATTTGTCAAAATGATGGGGAATAAATTTAAACTGAGCATGATAGGTGAGTTGAACTTCTTTCTTGGTTTACAGATCAAGCAGATACCTGCTGGAACCGTGATTCATCAATAAAAGTACATCAAAAATCTCTTAAAGAAATTCAACATGGAATCCTCAAAGTCAAATAATACTCATATTTCCATTGCCATAAAGGTTGATCAAGATGATGAAGGGAAAAATGTGAAGCAAAAACTATACAGAGGAATGGTTGGACCACTTCTGTATTTCACTGCAAGCAGACCTGACATTGTATTCAGTGGAGGTCTATGTGCAAAGTTTCAGGAAAATACCAAGGAATCCCATTTAAAGGCAGTCAAAAGAATACTCGGATACTTAAAAGGGACTCCTGACTTATATCTGTGATATCCAAGAGGATACCATTCTGATTTAGTTAATTATGATGATCCTGAGTATCCCAATTTTGTCCTCATATTTTATATCATATATACTTTTAAAATATTATTTTTTTTCATCATCACCAATTTACAAGAGTCATATAAGTATTTTCTATAATTTTTCATAATGCTTTTTAGGCTTTAAAATTGAGTTTTCTTGCATAAATTGTCAAATATTTATCAATTACCCTTTCAAATTCTTTTGTGATGACTTAATCATCCAAATGTATTATATACACCCGCATATATGTTTAATATTATTTTTTACTTCATTTCATATAATTGCATTTTGTATTTTGAGCTATTTATATAATTTTACAATAATAGCCTATATTCTATACATAATTACATTATTTACATCGTTTATACAAAAATAGCACTTTGTTTTCATATTTTTATAATGTTAAACTATAATTTTCCAGTATTTCACTGCATAAATAATTTTTTTATTGTTTATTAATCATTTTTATAAATTATTTTAAACAATTTTGGCATATTTAATTGCATAACCCAATTCTAAGACAATTTTCGGACCCAAATTACCAGCCCAGACCTCAAAAACCCTTGGCCCAATCCCCCTAGCCCAAACCAAAAGACCCCTTTATTCCAACCAGGTCAGAACCCGGCTGACCCGTCCCATCTCTCCCATTTAAAATCACAGTCGTTGATCTCTCAAGATCAACGACTCACAATACCTCCCCATCTTTCCTTATATCTCTATAACCCAACCCTAAAGAACATTCTTCTCTAATTAGCCGCCTCCATATCCTCTCGATCCTTCTCCTCTCTTATTTAAACCCTAGCAGTCGCTGGTAAGTTCCTCTCTAATTCCAACCTAGAGATGGAATCTACCTATGATATACTTACCTTATTAATCTTCTCTCATTATTGGTCATCCATTTATGGTGTTACTTAGGTACTTTCCAATGTTTGGCAAGTATAATTCCGATATCGGACTGGAATGACTCGAATCTTTGGATTTTGGGCGTTATTCCGTCTATATACACTCAACAAGGAACGATTTTCACTCTTGGTTTCATTTTCAGACGATTGAACCCAATTAGGGTTTGAGACTCTGCATCCCCTTTACTGATTTTGATTTACATGTGATATTCTCTTTCCTTATTTGTGCCTAATTGATTATTTTCCATGTCTGTTCTTTCAATTTCTACCACTTTATAAACCCCACTTCCCTACTTGCCCTTAGAGGTCTTAACGACTACCGCAATAACTACCACTTAAAACTACTACTATTGCTCTCTCACTCTCACTCATTCTACTGTTTTTTATTTTGAGACCTTGGCCGGCAGAAATCCGAGGTCATCGCAATTCAATTGTTGCCCTTTCTCCGTGAGAGCACTACCCGGTGTTCACTCGAAACCCTTGGGAGCCATGACGCACTGGGGTTTTGGGGTTCCATTGATCTTTGTTATTGACGGTTGGAGTATTAATGGGACTGTTTGTTCATCTACAACTGGTAAGTGTCTTTGGCCTTAGAAATTTCATTCTCTTTCATTTATGTTCATGGTCTGTAAATCTATGCCACTTAAACATTTGTGCACCAATATGCTATTTGTGTGAAGAATGAGTTTATTGAAGGCCTCGACGTTGCTGGGTTATTCTCTTTGGGCCTGCTCTGTTTATTGGGCCTTTACTTGTTTTAGTTTGTAATATTTGAGCATGTATTCATTATTTTGGGCCTGTAATGATTTGTAAACAAACAATTGGGGAGTTAGTGAAATTAGAGGAAAACAGGTGTACTTTATTCTTGCATAAAAGGGTAAAAAATATGCCTATAGGGTCTAAGTGCTTTATTTGCTATCTTGTTTGACATGCTCTATTTCTGTACACTGATAGAAAACATGCCTATAAGAATCTCAGTGATTAACTTGTTCACATACCACTTCTATAGGCTATTAGATAGCATGCCTTAGGACTCAAACATCATTGGTTATTTTCTCAATTTTCTCTATTACTATGTATTAAATGTCATTCCTATAGGATCACATTAAGTAACTGATATTGGATTCCACTGATACTTATCTAGATACCACGTCTATAGGATTTCAACTAATCGATCAGTCAATCACTTCTATTGCTTTTGTTACACTACCCATCTGGATATCATGACTATAGGATATTAATAAACTAATCAATTATTTTTGCTACTTCTTTGTATTGCCCCACTTAGATGACATAACTATAGGGACTAGATAAAACTAATTTCAAACCGTTAGAAATCATGCCTATAAGATATTGTTACTCGCTTAGACAGCATGTCTATAAATCAAACGTCGTTAATCTTGGGATTTCGAACAATCTTATCGCCTCACTGCACAAACAATGTAGATGCCATGATTATAGGTTTATATGGACTTTAATATGCAAATCCTTTAGCCTAAAGCTGTGATGCTACATGTACAACGCTGGAATCAGAATCACCTGAAAACCATGCCTATAAGACTTAACGAATATGATTCTTCTTAATCCTGAAACTATCTACTGCCTGATCTACCGCGTGTATTTGTTGTTTATGTGTAGGGGTTGTCCGCCCCGAACCTAGGCCTGGACGTAACACGACACCCGGTACCTGACTATATGCGACCGAGCGAACCAACTGGCTGGCTGAATCAACATGTGATATCATAACATACTGAATGCGAAAGATAAACTAACACATACTGATGTACTGAAAGTCTAGATGATATAAATCGAAGTGCGGAAATACTAATATAATTCTGAAACATATTTGTAGCCAACATAGCTTAATATGAAAAGCCTGCAACTCTATCTAACTATTACTCTAGTCTATGAAGCCTCTAAAGAAGTACTGAAAACACTGACTGTCTGAAAATACTGAAGACTGTAAGGTAATGATAATGCCCCGAAAGAACTGGGGATCAGCAAATAGCTGGTACGAGAATCCTAGAACTCTGATACGTCAACTTGTAAATCAAGATGCAGGCCCCGGACAAAAGGGAGGTCAATACATTTGAATTATTCTGGTATGTAAAGCAACTAAAAGAAAGAAATATAAATGCTGAAACTAATACTGAGCTGATTACTGAGAATTGATAATTGATAACTGAAATAATAACTGTTGAAACTGAAACTGAAATGATAACTCATAGCTGATAATTGAAATGATAAATGATAACTGATAAATGAAATGATAATTGATAACTAATAACTGAACTGAACAAAAGAAGTAAGGATATGAATACTCGCTCTTCTGAATGATGAACAACCTGTTTATCTGAATATTAAACTGAAACCTCAGGCCCAAAGATGCATAAAGAATAAACTGTAGCCTCAGGACCAAATATGCATAAAGCATAAACTTCGGCCTCAGGCCCAAAGATGCATAAAACATAAACTGCGGCCTCAGGCCCATATACAAGTGTTCAACATTCAGGGATTTAAAATCAGGAACAGAGAATCATACTGCAATACATGATAGTGAAATACTGAATCACACTGAGTTACATGATATAGGAATATTGGATCACACTAAGTTACATAATACTGGAATACTGAATATGACTAGACCGAGACATGTATTCTTGAACTGATTATGAACACTGAAACTTCAACTGTTCATGGCACACCGAGTAATCTATACTAAGATTGGGGACATCAAATTCAAGTCTATATTGAATACGTACTGAGCTTACAACGTTCAGAATGAAAGTCATGAACGAGTTATGAAGCTATAGAATAGAAGTTCTACAACTATTCAAGGAACTACGCTAAACTATATTTTGGAGGCAACTAATTACGGCGTAAAAGAAACGTAGCGTAGGGAGAATCATTAACATTCCAAAACACAGAGTGTTAGACTCATACCTTAACTTCCTGCCCTTGATCATAATACAACATTCGTCACTGTAACGATCCGACCAGTCGTTCCGAGAGTTATAGCCCCGTTTCCCCCGTTTCTGCTTCATTATATATGGTTCAGCTTCATTATGTTGTGTTAGATTGACATTTTTTGAGAGAAATGAGATACTTAGTCTCTTAACTTGGTTCAATAGTTGGAAAAGTCAACCGAAAGTTGATTTATTGGTAAACGACCTCGGAATGTAGATTTTATGGTTCAGATAGCTTCATTAGGTGATTTGAGACTTAGGAGTGTGTTCAGAATGTGGTTTTGATGTCCGATGTAGAACTAGTCTTGAATTGTCAAAATTGAGTTTTTGGCGATTTCCGGTCGGCAGTGAAAAATACGCTATCAAGGTCGGGATGGAATTCCGGAAGTTGGAGCAGGTTCGTAGTATCATTTTGGATGTGTGTGTAAATTTAAGGTTAATCAGATGTGTTTTGGTTAGTTTCAGCATCGTTGGCGATTATCAGAAGTTTTAGGATTCTTAGTCTTGAATCATGAGTTGAATTGGTGTTTCGATGTTATTTTGGGTGTTCCGAGGGTTCGACTAAGTCCGGGTGATCATTTATGACTTGTTGGTACTTTTGGTTGAGGCCCCGAGGGGCTCGAAGTGTTTTTGGATAGTCATCGGAAGGTTGAAGTTGGGAATTTGCAGCAGAAAAACTGCTGGTGGAAGGTTTCTGGTGTGGCCGCACCTGCGGAAGGGTGGCTGCAGGTGCGACACCGTAGGTGCGGAGAGGCATGCGCAGGTGCGAATTTTTGGCAGGTTGAAGGAGGTCGCAGGTGCGGGACTTGGGTCGCACCTGCGGAGTCGCAGGTGTGGAAAATGGTACTTTAAGTTGGATGCGCAGGTGCGCACCTGGGACTGCAGGTGCGAGCAATTGGCCGCAGGTGCGGAAATCCCTGGGCAGATCATATAAAAAGGGTCCTTAGCGAATTTTGGTCTTTCTTTCACCATCTTCATGCGGGTTTGAAGCTTTGGAGAGGGTTTTGAAGGGGGAAATCAAGAGAACTTTGTTGAGGTAAGATATTTGAACCTAAAACTCGTTTCTATGTGATTTTTGGACTGAAATAGGGTGAAATTAAGGGGAAAATCAGTGTGTAAATTGGGGGTTAGGGCTTAGATAATTGGAGACTTTAATTGAGTAATTGAGGGGTCATTTGTGGTTGGATTTCGATGCATTTTATATGTATAGACTCGGGAAAGAATGAGGATTTTTGTGATATAAATTTTATCGGATTTCGAGACGTGGGCCCGGGGGTCGGGTTTGGCCAATTTCGGGATTTTTAGGTAATTTTGATAAATTTCGAATGGTTTCATTCCTTGGGATATAATAATGATATGAATATGATATTTGGTAGATTCGGAGCATTCGGAGGCCGAGTCTAGAGGCAAGGGCACTGTGAGCTAGGATTTTAGCTGGTTTTGAGGTAAGTAATGACCGTAAATCTTGTCCTGAGGGTATGAAACTCCGGACTTCGTATTTTCTCACTATTTTTGGAGTGGCGCACATGCTGGATGACGAGTGTGTGTCGTGCACTGATTGGGTATTTGGACTTGGTCCTTCCTGTGGCAACTATTGAGTTGCGTATTTACTTTTAAATCATATGTTAAATCGTGTTTTCAGACTATTGTTATATTTGGACTATAAGCCATGTTTGGGGCCTTGTGCCGACCTGTTTAGATCCCTTGGGGGCTTTTACTGCTATTCCTCACTGTGTTGACTTATGATTTACACTCAGTCATGTTATGTTTAACTGATTTCGAAACTCAGCATTTTTTACACTATTTTGAGATATAAAATGATGTTTTTGGGTCGAGTACCCTGTTTTACTGACAGCCCGAGTGGATTTTTGAGATTTTCTTACTGAGTGAGTCCGAGTGCCTGATTGTGAGGATATGATATGCCACGAGGTGGCTTGATATTAGCACTTGGGCTGTAGGAGCCCCTCCGGAGTCTGTACACACCTCTAGTGAGCGCAAGTACCTACTGAGTGCGAGTGCCGAGTGACGAGTGATTGAGAGGTATGAGTGACTGTGAGGTTTCCCGAGGGGCTGATTATGAGTAATTGTGAGGTATGCCCGAGGGGTTGATTCTAAGTGATGTTACGCCTGAGGGGCAGTTTCTTATTCATGTTTTTGCCCGAGTGGCTACTTATGATTTACTTCATTTTTACACTAAACTTCTTGGACATTTTTCTGAAATTGTTGGAAATTACACTTTTCAAAGGATTTTTACTGAAAGTGGCTTTTTAAGCGTGATGATTTAACGTATTCACTGTTGGAAATAAAGACTGTGCTTATTGTGAAATGATGATTTGACTTTATGTGTTTCTTACTGCTCAGACCTGATTTATTTTCATTACTACTGAGTTGGCATACTCACATTACTCCCTACACCTTGTGTGCAGATCCAGGTGCTAGGGCAGAGTGAGCTGTGTATCTGTTCCAGAGACTTCTCGGAGATTTTGCGAAGTAGCTGCACGCGTCCGCAACCCCTGCTCTCTCCTGCTTACTATTATAGAGTTTATTTTTCAGAGTTGTGTATTTTTTGTAGATGCTCATGACCAGTGACTCCGGGATCTCGGGGTTGTATTTAATATTCGTAGCTTTATCTATTTAAAAATGTTTAAACAAAACCTTTATTGATTATCAATTTAGTAATGATATAAATGAAAGATTTTTATGATTTGAGTGTGGATTTGGCTGGCCTAGTTCCACGATATGCGCCATCACGACTGGTTTAGATTTGGGGTCGTGACAGTCACCCCTTTCAACTTTAATCTATATCAATACAAGTCAAAGGGATTCCATATTAGCAATAATACTTATGTTTTGGTCACTTAGGTATTTTCTCAAACACTTGGTGGCATAAATATTCATAACCCTTATTAATGGTGTTTCTACACCCAACAAGTCATTCTTTTGCTCCTAGATAAATTGTAAAATCTCAAATTTCTTATAATCAATATCGTTCTTCATCACCCATAAAGGTAAACAACACCCTTAACTAATAATCAACAATTAACAACCCAAACTTATAATACGTTCATGCTTTTATATCAAACCCATCAGCTCATATCTCATAAAAATAGAGTCTTAATCATTAATCCAATGCTAGAATCAATTAGAGGGTAAAGACATTACCTTTTTGAAGTTCAATCCCTTTGAATTCGAGTTCTAGGGTTCCTTCTCTCAACAATGATGTCCCAATCGAATATCTAATGATATGGAGAGTTTACCCATGTTAATAAGATGTTCTGAAATTGAAATTAACTTAGAATCACCATTCAAACTTACCTTGGATGATGGAGGGACCTTGGGAGAGGTTAGGTTCTTGAGAGCTTCCCTTTCTAGAGCAAGTTTTTGTGTTTTGGGGTGTGGGTGATGAAGTAGGGCTTTAAAAATGATCCCCCAGGTGCGCCCTCGCACACCTGTAGGCCCGACCATGCACCTGACCGTGCAAAATTGCAGTAGCAATGCCTCAAGTGCGCAACCTAGCACGTGACCCTCTGGGTGCGCACCTGGGCACGCATATTGCACGCTGCTCTATAAAATGCACATAACTCTTTGCACAGAGATATGTTCGGGCTCCACAATATATCGTCGGAAAGATATTTTAAAGTCCTACAGCTTTTGATTTTTCAGTTTTCCCAAATTCCTTACACATTTTCACTAAATCCTGCTGGAAGACGGACCTTTTGTAAACTTAGTCGATTTTGTCGAATCTTATGCATCTCACTTTTCATCTTGATTTTGAAACAACTATTTTCACCCATACTCATCCCGCTAGGACTTCATATGTCTAAAATATCAAACTAATAACCATTTAACATATCCACACCTAGTCCGAATGTACGGGGTGTTACAGGGGCTAACTTGATCCTTTTATTGCATTTATGTGAAGTCCTATATGTTTCAAATGTGCGCTAGTTTTATTATTTTTGAGCATCCTAAGTAAAGTCTAGAACCACCTAATAGTAGGTCCAAAGCCTCCTGGACCATAGGCATGAGCCGGGTAGTGCACGCATAGGACACGACCTAGAATTGAATTAGAGCGCCTTTAAGTAAACAACTCTAACATAGTAATCGGGTAACAAGAGATGATAGTCTGTGCCCGCTGAATAATATGAGCAACCCCTACCTTAAGGGAGTTGCGAAGTATTATATATGTTGCACGGGGTGATCCTTTAGGCTAAAAAACATAGGACTCCCCTTCTTTTATATGTTTTTTTGTTCACGCTTAGTCATCAAATATAGACTAATCCAATTGTACTTTGTAACCTCCAAAGACTTGTATTAATCACCTACATAGTTTGATTTTTTCCTGAATTCCTTTACAGTTGTTCACAATAGAACCTTTAAATTCCTTGTCTTCCCTCACTTATATGATCATTTAGGACAATTGTAATCCGGTAATCCCATATTGTTTAAACTTCGTCCAGGACTCACAATTATGGATCTCAAAGAGTGCCTAACACCTTCTATACAAGGTAATTTGAGTCCTTACCCAATCTTTGATAACGTAGATTAGTTAAGCAGATTTATTTGCAAATAGGTTCGCTAACGCACCATCAAAATTGTTAGGTGACGACTCTTTTCTGTTTTAATACCTATTTAAAAGAGTTGTCACACGTTGAAACCTGCTTTCGAGAGAAAAAGGGATGTGATACTGACTATGCAAGTATTCATATTGACAAGTAAAGCACTTTTGGAATAGTTCACTTTCTATGTTCTTGCCTTGTGTCTTGGGGACCAAAGAAGCAGAACTCAGTGGCCCTATCTACAGCTGAAGCATAATATGTGGTGGCAGCATCACGTTGTGCACAATTGCTATGGATAAGGCAGCCACTAAGGGACAACGGTATTTTTGTTGATTGTTTTTCATTTTCTAAGACAACACCAATGCCATCAATATTGCTAAGAATGAATGTCAGCATAAGAGAACTAAATACATTGACATAGATACCACTTTCTAAGAGATAATGTAGAAAATGAAAACATCTCAATAAATATTTGTAAAGTTAAGGATCAAATTGGTGACATTTTCACTAAGGCATTAAGTAGGGATCATTTTGCAAGAAACATGCTAGAACTAGGAGTAACTAAGTACTCTCACTAAGTTGAACCCTAATGATTGGTTAGAAAAAGTAATAGTTGCAAATGTCTGAGTAACTAATACTTGATTTAGTCTTATACATTTTTTAAGTATACACACTTGCCTTGAAAATCTAACTGATGCTTCGTTATATGAGTCCCGTTAGAACTCAAACTTGATACACTGTCTCTCTCTCTTCTTGTCAAATCAGGAATATCCATCTCTTTGCACCTTCTTCTCAATTCATTATTCTTCTTCAAGCCCTAAGCAAAGAAGCCGATTCTTTCGTCTCTTCTTCACCACGAACATGCCCAGTCAGGCTCCTTCAAAAACCAAATCATCCTTGAAGCCTGGTTCTAAATCAAAAGGTGAGAAAGCTAAGCCAAGGAAGAATGTGAAATTATCTGTTTATTCTGCACCACAACCTGTTGTTTCTCAACCTTCATCCATGGGTATTTCAACACCACTACCCACCATTACTTCTCCACATCCATTCTCTGATATCAATGCACCACCACCCAATATTACTCTCTTACCTCCATCCTATGTTGCCTCGGCACCTCTATCCCCAAAAACAACTACTCAATCCACTCTGTGTACACCACATATTGCCTCCAAACCCACAAAGGTCATGGCCACATCAAGAAAATTAGTAAAAAGGTGAAAACCAATTGACAATGCTACTGCGAAGGAGGAACCTTCAATGAAGGATCTTATTACTCAAGGGGGACCTGCAATTGACAAGGATTCTCAGATAAAACTCTCTCCATCAAAACTTGATATTTTGGCATCTGCTATAGATGTATCCCCTATAGATATAGATGAACCCTTAAAGGACACAACACATGCATCAACATGACAACATCTGTAGTGGAAAAGGTAACTGTAGCATAGACTGGGAATGTAGAAGTAGTTGGAGAAGATTCTGTGGTTGAGGGGGGAGGTGGAAAAGAAACATGGGCCAATGAGGGTTTTGATGAGACTACTTACAGCTGGACTGATGAGGAGGAGGACGAGGAAACCATTAAGAAGGAGAAGTGGAAGGAGATAAAGAACACAATTTAAAAGAGAAGAAAGTGGGGATTAAGGAGAATCACAAAAGGAAAAAGGTGAGCTAGAGATTCAGATTAAAAAAAGGCATTGAAGGAGAAGGGGACTCTAAGAGTGAGGAAAATGACCATGAGGGAGTAGGAGATGATGAAAAAGAAAGTGAGGTTGAAGGTTTTGGATCTGAGAGTGAGGAAGAAAATGAGAGTGAAGAATCTGAAAGCTCCATGACTATTGGAAATATAGTCATGGACCTTTTGGAAGATGTCAATGCGGAGGAAGCTTAGGAGGAACCACGGCCTTCCTTAACTCCTTTCCTAGGAGATGAGTATGTTGAAAGTGATGAGGATTAACTGCCACTCTCTGAGGTGGGAAAGAAGAAGAAAGCCACAGCAAAACCTACAAAAGTAGCTTCATAGGGAAAGAAGGATGTGGCTCCTCCTAATAGAACTGATGAGCAACTGCTTAAGGAAGCTAGAAGTACACAAAGAACAAGGAAATTGGTTATAGTTGCTAAAACTATTGTTGAATTGGATGAGGATGAAGAACTTCTTTCTTCCCTTAAGGGCAAGAAATCAACAGTTAAAAGGACTCCTGTCAATCCCATTAGAACCACTGCCTCTACTCCTCAGAAGAAGAACAGATAAAAAAGAAAAATACTGAGTCAGAATTAGTTGACAGGATGACAGAGTTCAAAAATAGAAAGGTTTTAAATGGGAAGATCCTGTACAACACGGCTGAAAATGAAATGGCACAGTTGGTATAGAAGCTTGACATGGACACACATGTTCTTGAAACTCTTCCCCCTTGTATGTGTAGCTGCAGTGGTTGAGTTCTATGTTAACTTTGAGTTTGACGAAAAAGTGGTGGAGAGCTATGTGAGACACCTTGAGTTAGAGTTTGGTGTTGAAGAGCTTGGGTAGCTGCTGATCCCTTCACTGGGATTTGATATTTATTTGAAGAGAAGTGGCCAGCAATTGACAATGATGTAGATAGAGGGATTGTGGTCACTGGAATATTTTCCCATAAATTTGAGTTGCATGCCCCTCAGAAGGTGTATAAGACTGACATGACACTTTTCATAAGTTGATGTTCCATTTTGTGAACTCCTGCATTCTGCATATGTATGAGAGGAGGCATGAGGACACTATTCTTGACAACTATTGGATACTGGCAAGGCTATCAATCTTCCTAGCTTGATTATTAAACACATGACAAGAGTTGCTGGAACTTCCAAAGCAAGATTTTCCCTATTGTTTCATGATGACTGAGCTATTTGACAAGCTCAACATCTCCCTGCCTGAGTTGAAGTTTGGCAATCACAATGAAATTCTGGATGCAGTCCCACTCAGACAGTGTGGCTATGGTGAGAACAAGGCTAGAGGTCCAACTAGAACTGCAATTCTACCAGGAAACAGTAGGGATCTTGAGCTATCTAAGAGATTAGAATTGGCCTTGGAAGAGAATGCTAAACTCGGGTAGATAATGATAAACGGAGGAAGGAAACCAAGCAGCGCAGGGAGAAGCTGAGGAAGGATATAGAAGCTCATTTTCAGCAAATTGCAACTCTTGTGAAGGCCTTGACCCCATCTGCCTCTCACCCTTAAACTTGCTCCTTATCCTCCTGTCAAGTCGTTGAGTCTAGTAATCCCAGTAGTGTCTATCCTTTCTTTTGTGTCTAGTTCTGATTAGTATGCCTAATGAATTCTCTTATGTTATTTTCCTCTTTCTCACATTGCTGATACCATCAACATCATTCATTTTGTTTTGATTTTTCTTGTGCTTGATGTGTAGCCTCACTGGACAATCTTGTATTATGTATGGTTGCTTAGCTTATCTCACAGCTTTCTTGTTTTTTCGATGATGCCAAAAGGAGGAAGAAAGAGTGGGGGAGGTCCAACTGTTAGTTCACATGTTCTGACTTGGTTCATAAGCACAAAGTTTGCCATCATAGAGAATGTGGAATTTGTTGAGTTATGTGTTCTGATGATTGGCAAGTGTGTACAACGAACATGTGCTAGGAACCAGGTTCTCACAGTACCTGCTGAAGGTCCACAAGGCAGTAATTTTTTTTGCAAAATTTCCTGCAGTCCAATATTGGTGGAAAGTACTCTTAATGGGATAAAGGATGCTTCCTAAGGATATTTGCAGATAAGAATCATGAAGCTTGAGGAGTCCTCATGATCTCAGGATTTGTAAGTGGACGAGAGTTCGACTGTGCTTAGGACTCCCAAAGATCTCAGAACTGTGAGGATTTAAATTCCTTGCCTACGGGCTGTTGAAGACCATCTTTTTCACATACTTACTAAGGAAAAAGAGCACAACATTTCCTGTTCAAGACGCACATGAAGTTGCTGATTGTTTGGAGAGTTAATTTCTTTTTTTACTTGAGTCAGTCTAGTTCGTGTGTATTAGGGAATTGATCAGTTGTATTCATGTTTACATTCAAACAATGTTAGCTGGGTTATTGTCTAAGTTTGCAAGTTAGAGTAACTTGTAATCTTCATACAATATGTAGAAGTAGTTGAAGTGTGGAGGTGTATTAGGTTACAAGAGTCGTAATCGCTATTTTTATGCTGATTGTATTGCAGCATAAGAAGTAAGGTAAAGAACCAAGTTCGTTAGTAATTTAGGAGGGTACTCAAAATAACATAACCAATACTCAAAAACGTACAAAGACTAGTATATCTAAGGACTTCCGGACTCAGCTCGGGCTTAGCTGATACCTTGACATCAAATATAAATCATACTCCGTCCATTCCAGTTTATGTGAATCTATTTCCTTTTTGGTTTGTTCCAAAAAGAATGATCCCTTTCTAAATTTGGAAACAATTTAGCTTAAACTTACAATTCTACCCTTAATGAGAAGCTTTTATAACTACACAAATAGTCTGAGTCCCCTTTTGACTTGTTTAGTACCACAAATTTCAAAAGTCTTCATTTTTCTTAAACTCCGTACCTAGTCAAACATGTTAACATAAATTGAAACGAAGGGAGTACTTGTTTAATTGTGTCTTTGATCTTTGTCATGGAGGAACTTTGTGTCCCAGTACAGATTCGTCAGCCTACCTGCCAATAAAATGAATTTATCGGCGGAAAATATAGTCTGTTAGACAATGAATTTTACTCGAATATTTGTACTTAAATGATAATTACATGTAAGTTTCATAAGAAGTAAGATTAGTAAACTGAAATTTTTTGAAAGTTACGCACTACAACATGTTAAGTCAAAAAATTTCACTCTATTAGCGTATATAAATTAAACCATGTGCCGGAATATCATGACGAAGTTTCTCCACTTTCCTTAAAGATCTCCAGCACTAGCACAAACAAAAGTAATTTCTTGTTATTGTCTCGACTTGCATGAGCTCCTATTCCCAGTATGCTTCAAGTTTAGCATCTTAATTAAAAGCTTAATCTTATGAAGATGGTGAAGAGAAGTCCTTGGGGGAGAGACAACAAGCAGTGCCTAGCTTCAATATATTATAATTATGAGCAACAAATGAGTTTGATTGGCTGAATTGGACGGCTCCTTTGCTTATAAATAGAGTCGTTCGATTTCATTTCAAAGTACACCAAAATAAGAGAGAACCAATAGAAGTTAGAGAGATTAATTCACATATTGTAGTCAGTAAGATAAATAGTGAGTGTGAATAATATTATAGTGAGGTGTTTTAAATAAAGAGTGTTATTTCTTTCAAAATTATAGTAGTCTCTTGATACTATAAAGTTGTAATATTATAGTGGTTATATTGCTCCGCTCGGATATTGTATTTTACCCATTAAAAGAGTTGGTGTCGTTGTTACTCTCTTGTGTTATTATTATTTGCCGTGGATATTATTCCTGGAGAATAATTATTTTTCCAACAACGTGATATCAGAGCCATGTCGAATAATGGTCCGCTGTCTTTTCAGTACCCTCGTCTCACAAAAGAAAATTATGAGAAATGGTGTCTACGTATGAAAGCCATTCTTGGCTCCCATGATGTGTGGGAAATTGTAGATAGAGGGTATGCAAAACCCAATAATGAGGAATCTCTGTCTTAAAATGAAAAAGATATCTTGGCAAAGACAAGGAAGAAGGATCAACAAGCCCTCACGCTCATCCACCAATGCCTGGATGATGCCATGTTTGAGAAGGTGGCAGATGCTACCACCTCAAAGGAAGCTTGAGAGATTTTACAAAATTCTCTTCAAGGAGTTAACAAGGTGAGGAAGGTAAAACTTCAAACTCTAAGGGTTGATTTTGGAGTTTTAAAAACGAAAGAATCTGAATGCATTTCGGATTATTGTTCAAAAGTGAAGGCTATTGTGAATCAATTTAAAAAGATACGGAGAGGACATAGAAGATGTCCGTGTGGTAGAAAATATCCTTCGCACATTGGGTTGTATAACTTGTAATTTTTTGAACTCGTATCATAGCCAACAAACACATGCTTGACACTTCGATCGTCAAGCTTCGCTCTCCCTTGATATGGCACATGCGCATAGGCTATGCTCCCAAAGATTCTCAAATGTTTGACACTTGGCGTTCTTCCACTCCATGCTTCTTGAGGGGTTTGATCTCTAACATTCTGTTGTTCAAATAAATTGCACAAGAAACAGCTTTGGCCCAAAATTCTTTGGGCAAAATTTTAGCTTTCAACATACATCTAGCCATATTAAGAATCATTCGATTCTTTCTCTCTGCAACTCCATTTTGTTGGGGCGGATAAGGTACCGTTAAAGGGCGAGTGTCGGCCCAAGAAATTTAATGATTTTGAAGAAAGGAACTCAAAGATGAACCAGGTCCATCACTGGGAGACATAGATATTGATATCCAATTTTTTCCTCAAACTATTTTTTGAACTTGCATATATACCTTCAAAATCACTTTTTATAGTAACTGGTATTTTCCCATAATTTTTGTCGTATTTTTACCAAATTATTTTCCTGTTTATTTAATACTTTATATTCTATAATTATTCATAAATGATGTTATAAATAATTTCAAATCATTTTCTTGCCCAATATGTTATTCATATCCTATTTAATTCCCTTAGGACTTAATCATTTCACAAATTAGCCAATATTGGCATTATTTAGCTAATTTCAGCAATTTTTGCAATAATAGCACAAATGTACATTTATACCATTTTAAAATCATTAAATGATCATTTATATTTTTATATATTAGTTAATCGCCTTAATTTCATTTATTTGGTCTTAATTCCATTTTTTACACAATTACTAGCCATTTTATTAATTAATTATTTTGTTTAATTGGGTATTTAACGTTTAGCCCTATTTATTAAATTATAGCCAACTCTAAAAACCCAATACCCAACCCACCTGTAACCCATAAATGACCCAGCCCAAACCAACCCCATACCCGGCCCAGTTCCGAACACATCCGAGCCGTTGATCAAATAAGAACAACGGCCGAGACCCCCCTTTCTGTAATTAATTCCCACCTAACCCCCCTTCCCCGTTTCATTTTCAAGACTCCTCACTCTCTCTTTTCGTCTCTTCATCTCTCTCTATCTTTCTGCTAAACTCTAGAAGCCTGCTTGGCTTCTCCCTTCCGATGGGGTCTGTTCATCTTCTCCGACTTGTTTCCTCACCAGAATCTATGGCTCTTTACTGTCTCCTGGTCATCTACCTGCCTCTCAACCCCTCAGTTACATCCTAGGTTCTTCAGATGAACCTAGAGTGGTTCACTCACCTCCTATGGGTCTCTTGCCGTGTTCCGTCCACCCCCCGATCGTTTGAGTAAGTTTGCAGTACCCCTAGCCTGAATCGAGGTCACTCACGAGGTTTGCCCTCTTTTCTGGGGTTCCACGAAACTCTAGTTCTCTGTATCTTTGGGTTTTCTTTAAGATCCGTCTTATATTTACCATGCTTTGAAGTTTCTTCTTATTTTTTTCTCCGGAAAATTTGGTTTTAAACGATTTCGAAAACTAGGGTTTCTATACCCTGTTCTTAAAGCAGTTTCCTTTTTGATTTTTTTTGATATCCATGCTATGTTTAAGTTATTATCTCTTGATTTTATGTTATTTTTAACTGTTCTTGGTGAAACCCTAAGTATTCTGGGTTGTTCTTGTTATTTGACTGTATGCATACATGTATTCTTTATGACTCCTATTTAATCGACTACTATGACCTCTTCCTGTTAATATCTATGAGCACCTATTTGTGTTGATACGTGATTGTTGTTTGAACTCTTCAAAATCCCACCTTTACCCTACTGACTCTTTACTGGTTGATTTATATTGATTCTCTTGTGTAAAATCCCATGCGTGTGATGTTTTCCTTAAATACATGGTCCCGTATATTCTGCCTATAAGTCTGCACCAATTTTTGAATTATTTCTACTGTTTGCTGCTCTATCTCTTTGCACTTTGCTGTTCTATACCCTTGACTGGTATGTTCCTAATTTAAGTTTACAAAGTCTCAGCACAATATGTTTCAATTCATGTTACTATACTTGTTGTTCCTTTTGTGCTTTATTTTATGGTTCTATTGCCTACCATGTAACTAGCATTCTTCTATGATTTCCCCTTCCCTTTTAGTATAAGATGTCTCATGCTTTACCTTGTATGATTTACTATAACACTGTTCGACTCCCATGGAGTCAGCATGCCCGTTTTATCTATGTGATTATCCTTTTCCTATCTCAAATCACTGTTGTTCTTATATGTTCTCTTCCTCTACTTAGCTTCCAATACTGCAGACCTGTGTCCCCCACGTAATACCTAAATGTTGTATGATTCTGACTCTATACCTAATGTGTGACTCTGCTTGATATGTGATGTTTTTATGATAACTATGTGATAATTATTCGAAAACCTATAACTCTATTCTACTGCTACCATGTGAATTATTTGTCCCCAACTCCCTACCCTTGTTTGTGTTTGTCTCTTACACTCTACATCTTTGCCGAGTTGTGGTTAGCCTGCTTCTTTCCTTTTGCAAACTGGTTTTCATAAACCCTTACAATGTCCTCTGAAGATATATTTCAAAACTGTTACTTCAGACTCTTTTCAAACTCCAATTCTCTTTTTAAACTTTAAGCACTTCCTACTACTCTTAGACTCTAGGTTCAGCCCCCTTTGTGTGAGCACTGCCTTTGGGACCTTTGAGTACCCATTGAACTCTGACACACAAGGCTGGCACTCCACACTGCACTTACTCATTCCTGGCTAGGGAACCTGGGTGTGAGCACTGTCTAGGATCTTCTGAGATCCTTAGAGACTATGACGCACTTGGGTTGAAAGGTCATGGCGTATGGCAAATGGATCTGGTACTTTGGGCCTACTGTCAGGCTCTCTATAATATAGCTTCTTGATTTGCCTTTATTCAGTTGTGTAATTCGTTATTCTTGGCCTGTAATAATCTTTAAACAAATATTTGGGGTTGGATAGTGAAAGGGTGGGGATTATGCATGCTTAGATAGTTATGGGTAGAAATCATGACTACATGATTTATTTACCTATGTGTGCAATAGTATCATGTTTAGGATTTGCATACCATGCATTAGAAGCCATGTTTAAGTTCTTTATTTCAGCATATCTATTATAGTCATGTCATTTTATAAGCCCTGCTCACAGTTCATCACTATAACAAAGTAATAAATTGCTGCATTCTCATAAGTACTACATTTAGAAACCATGTTTTAGGTATCCCTGTGTGCATTAGATATCATGTTATCTAAGACTTTGCGTTCAACATATTTGTTTCAAGTTATATACTGTCGAGCACCTAGTCAGTATGTATTAAATCTAGGAACCTCGCTAAAATCGTGTTAAATAGGTTAAATATTTTCTGTAAATGTATTATCCCTTATGTGTTTAACATCAGAGTTAAATCTGTATTTCACTCTTTAAAACGAATAATCAGTATTATGAACGCCTAGACAAACTTTAGGCCTAATATTCATTAAAACCAAAATTGGTCCTTCTATGTCTGGCTTGTGTTAAAAGTGATCTTTAGAATTAATCAATCCTTAGAACTTTGTTGTTTGTCATTGTTTTCATTCCTGCTTTGCCTAGCAACTAATGGATTTTCCAAACAATTATTCCTTCTACAAAATCATTCTGTTCGAATCCTTGCTCTGTATTTTTAGAATTACTGGTTTTTTGAAATAGCTTACTTATTCTCCTTTTCACTAAAGTTTTGTTTCTTAAACTATTGACTGCTACTCTACTTCAAGCTGCTTAATCTTTCAAAGTCACTTCCCTTTTGGATCACTCTCTTATTTTAAGATCATGCTTTACTGATTTCTCTGAAGCTTCCTATTTACTTTTTACTAGGGACTCCACTAAACTGCTGTGCATTTTTTAATTCCTGCTCCAGTCTTTAAATCACTGGAATTTTAAAAATCAATCATTCTCTTCTCAAAACTATTCTGTCCTTTTAAACTCCCTGCCTTACTACTAAGTTTCAAGAAACCCCCAAAACTTCTGAAACCTACTGTTTTTTTCCAAACTCGGAATCCCTGTTTTAAATCTTGATTTTGAGACCTTCTTTGTGTTTGAGATGTGCTATTTACATGTCTTACTTGCGGTGGGGTACTTGAGCCATATGTTTGTTATGTGTATCCCATATGTGTAAGTCCTAACTATTTTTCTGCTTGTCGCTTAGAATTCTATCCTTTAAACCTAGGGGTTCGACCTAGTACTCACCTTGTAGGATTTAGTAGTCCTAAACACCTCACGGGACTTATAGGATGGGACGGTTAATAGCACGCAATAAGCTTTCATGACCAGCACGCGCTTCTTTAAATAAACCTCTACGGGGTGGGAATGGTAGAATATGAATATGATGACATGTGCGCTAATACCACGTGTAGCCCCTCTTCGAAGAGTGATTACCGAGTATTGCATTGATGTGATCCATATTATTTTAAACATTGGACAATTCTTTTTTTCAAATGTTGTACTCTAATGTTTTTCCCAAAACCTTTAAAGATTTTCGTACTTGTTTGAAATCCCCTCTTATATGAACCTTACTTTCTATTTGCTTACTGTCCAAATTCACAAAACATCTTGGCTGGGACCCACAATTGTGGATCTTGAGGGGTGCCTAACACCTTCCCCTTAGGATAAATTCAAGCCCTTACCCAATCTCTGGTAATGCAAACTAGTTCATGAGTTATCTACTCTAGGTGCCCTAACGCACCACAAAATCGTTAGGTGGCGACTCTTCCTTAAACCTCTTCCTTTAAGGAGTTGTCCAGAATGTCATGAACCCGATCTCTCCGCACCTGACCCGTGAGAGGAAAAAAAAAGGGGCGCGATAATAGACACATGCAGAGTTAAAGGCACGTGAGGTTCACATGCAGGAAATAAACAAAATCTGGGAAATAAGAGATATCTCCTTATCGAAAAGATTGCAAACTGATAAGGAGAAGGACTCCTTATTCAGTAAGAACAAAATCAAAGATAAGGAAGGATTTGAGGAGTTGAGATTAACTAGAACTCTTCCACCAAGGAAGAGTAGCATTAGAACTCTAGTAAATTTCTAATCCTATATATTGCAGATTGTTCTTATTGTACATGGACGCACAAAAGCAGAAGTTAAGCAAGAATTGAGAACTAACTTAGAGTTTGTCGCAAATAGCTAGAGGCTAGTTTATCACAAAAGGATTAGAGGTAATCCTAGGTTTACAAAAGAGTTTTTGTAAATGTTGTTTGGCTCACTGATTTAGTAAAGAGTTTGGGAAAATCTTACTGGGAAGTAGGTCATGGTTTTTCACCTTTTGAGCCAGGTGTTTTCCTTGTAAAAATCTCTTTGTTCTTTATTTTCTATATTTTTTATTCCGCAAACAGTAGAGGTTGGAACACATAGAAGAACTTGGTCCTTCTATAACTAGTGCACGTGAAAATCGGACACCACACAAATCACCCCCCTCTTGTGTGGTATTGACGTTTAGAACATAAATTGGTATTAGAGTGGGTTATCTTTGAAGAGGCTAACACCTTAGGAGAAGATCAAGATGAGTGCATCACCTGGGAACTGGGAAAGACAATCAGCTACTAGGCCTCCACTCTTCAATGGCCAGTACTACTCCTGGTGGAAGAACAGGATGAGAGACCATATAATTGGAGAAGACTACGAGATATGGGATATTGTAACTGATGGTCGTTTGGCCACCATGAAGATGAATGCTGAAGGAGTAGACGTGCCAAAGACAAGAGCTGACTGCACTGCTGAGGATTTGAGAAAGTGGGAGAAAAATGCTAAGGCCAAGAAGTGGCTTGTGTGTGGACTTGTTCCAGATGAGTACATCAGAATTCAAAGTTGTACTACTTCAAAGGAAATTTGGGACACTTTCCAAGTGGCTCATGAAGGAACTGCTCAAGTGAAGAGATCCAGAGGTACTCTACTATATTCTCAAAATGAGAATTTCTCTATGAAAGAAGGAGAGACCATTCAAGAGATGTACACTAGGTTCACTACACTGACTAATGAACTGAAATCTTTTGGAAGGACTCTTCTTGAGGAAGACAAGGTTGAGAAGATTTTGACAAGAGTTCTGCCAGTCTCTTGGGAGAGCAAGATCACTGCAATTCAAGAATCAAAGAACATTGCAACTCTCAAACTGGATGAGCTAATTGGAAATCTTACTGCCTATGAACTTAGAAGGAAGACAATGAAGATGGATGCTCCCAAGAAAGAAATGAGTCTGGCAATGAGAACCACTGAAGGAGCAGATCTAGAAGAAGATGAAATGGCTATGATCACCAGGGATTTCAAGAAATATCTTATGAGAGGAAAGGGCTCCTCAAAAGGTGGAAACTACAGCAATGCAAGGGTACCAGAAAAAATGACTAATGAGGGCTGCTACAAATGTGGGAAGACTGATCATCACATCAAGAACTGCCTCAGTGGGAAGTTTATTGGAAAAATGAAAGGTCTGAACGAAGGAACATGTCCATCCCAAGAAGAACAAAGTATCAACAAAGGCTATGGTCGCTGCTTGGGGAGAAAGTTCAGATGATGAGTCAGATGATGAAGATGGAGATGAACAAGCACTTATAGAAATTGGTGAATCAGATGAGGAATCTGAGGTAAGTATATTTCATCTCAAAGAAAAGATTAAGTTCTTGTCCAAAGAAAAACTCTCTGAATTATTGCTAGATTTTATTGATGAATCTGAAATAATTAACAAGGAAAAGGAACAACTGTCTAAGGAGTGTGTAATTTTAAAAGAAAAGTGTAAAATCCTGGAACTCAGAGTCAGTGAGACTGTGAGTGAAAAAATTTCTCTGAAGAACCAGATTGATCCACTTGAGACAAATGTCCTAGAGTTAAAATCTAATAATCTAAAACTGAAACTAGGAACCAGTAAGAAGATAGCTGACAACTTTCAACTCACCTTAGAAGAACATGTAGGTAAACTAAAAGATGAGTTGTATAGTAAAGATGAACAGATAAGAGTGTTGAAGGAGGAACTTGGTAAGGTCAAGCATGAACTAGACATGACTTGTAAATGGAACAGATCCTCTGATGCTTTGAAATGGATACAGGAACATCATAGTAGCAATAGGAGAGGACTTGGCTTTGGGAGTCAGCTGCCTAAACGGGATCCTAAAAGCAAGTACCACCCTTCCTGAGAACAAAATTTGTATCCACTGGGGTAAGACTGGTCACTGCAAAATTGAAATCAATGCAAAAGAGCAGGCCAGTCAAAGAATAGAAGTTTTGTTCGAGGAAAAAATTTGTTACCAAATTGGGTTAAAAAGAATTTAATTCGTCCTTTTGCTTATATAAAGGGACCTAAACTAGTTTGGCTTCCTAAGACTAACACCTGATTTTCTTTTGTAGGTTCAAGTGAAAGGAAGTAGCCAAATATGGTACATGTATAGTGGATGCTCAAAACACATGACTGGCAACAAGGACCAGTTCTTTCACTTGAAAACCTCAAAGGAGGAAATGTCTCCTTTGGAAATGAAAAGAAAGGTGAAATCATTGGGGTTGGTAAGGTAGGTAAGGATGACACACATTCCATTGAGAATATCTATCTGATATATAACTTGAAATATAGCCTAATCAGTGTGTCACAACTGTGTGACAGAGGTAATTTGGTAGCATTCACCTCTACAAAATGTTTTGTAATAAATCTTATTACTGACAAGATTGTTTTGCAGGGAAAAAGAGTGAACAATATATACATCATGGATCTGTCCACACTTTCAGAAAATGAATTAACATGCTTAAGTGTGTTGGACAGTGATCCCCTCCTTTGGCATAAGAGACTTGGACATGCAAGTCTGAGTCAGCTCAACAAATTAGTCTCCAAGGACTTAGTGATAAGTCTGCCTAACATTAAGTTCAAGGAAGACAAAGTTTGTGAGGCTTATGCAATGGGGAAACAGGTAAGATCCTCTTTTAAAAGCAAGAAAGTGGTAAGTACCACCTAAACGATGGAACTGGTCCATATGGATCTTTGTGGTCCTATGAGAACATTAAGCAGAAGTGGTAAGAGATATGTGATGGTGCTTGTTGATGACTATTCTAGATTTACCTAGACATTGTTTCTGGCATCTAAAGATGAGGAATTTGACACGTCTACTTCTTTTGTTAGAAAAATTCAAAAACTGTTAGGAAATCAACTTGCATCAACTAGGTCTGATCATGATACTAAATTTGAAAATTCTAAATTTGCCGAATTCTGTGATGAGCATGGCATAAATCACAATTTCCCCCCCTAGAACTCCACAACAAAATGGAGTGGTTGAAAGAAAGAATAGGACACTTGAGGATATGGCTAGGACTATGCTTCTTTCTAGTAAACTACCCCATAGCTTCTGGGCAGAAGCCATAAATACTACATGCTATATCATAAATAGGTGCATGACCAGACCTCTTGTAGAGAATACTCCCTATGAGTTACTTAAAGGGAGAAAGCCTAATATATCCCACCTTAGGGCTTTTAGTTGTAAATGCTTTGTGCACAACAATGAAAAAGACTCCCTAGGTAAGTTCGATCCCAGAAGTGATGAAGGAGTATTCTTGGCATATTCTTCACACAGTAAGGCTTATAAAGTTTATAAAAAAGAACTATGTGTGTTGAAGAAAGTGTGCATGTAGTTTTGATGAAACTAACATTCTTTCTGAGAGACAGGAACAAGAGGATGAAGAAATTGGGTTGGTCAGAAACTCAGTCCAAATTGGAGAAACACTGGAGGAAGGAACATGTGATGAAACAGGTTCATCCATCCCAGGAAACATGACAGGGGGAATAGAACACAATAATTCCCAAAATTCATTGGAACCTGTGCCTGAGCGTGTTCCACAACAACAAGGCATTGAAGGAACTTCAAGGAGTTACCAGTTGGTTGTGAAACCTTATAGATATCAAAGTTCTCACCCTAGTGAGAACATTATCACTGACCCAACCTCTGGAATCAAAACCAGATCTTCTTTGAAGAATCTTTGTGCTTTTGATGCCTTTCTATCTGTGATTGAACTTAAAATGTTGATGAGGCTTTGTAGGATGCAGAATGGGTAAATGCAATGCAAGATGAGATCAACCAATTCGAAAGGAGTCAAGTTTGGCATCTGGTACCAAGACCTCTGGATAGATCAATAATTGTCACAAATTGGGTCTTCAGAAACAAACTTGATGAAGATGGAACAGTGAAAAGAAACAAGGCAAGATTGGTTGTACAAGGATATACCCAGGAGGAAGGCATAGACTATGATGAGACTTTTGCTCCAATGGTAAGATTGGAAGCAATAAGACTCCTCATAGCCTTTACTACTTACATGGAATTCACTCTTCATCAGATGGATGTCAAAAGTGCCTTCCTAAATGGCTATCTCAAGGAAGAAGTGTTTGTCAAGCAACCTCCAGGGTTTGAGAACAAGGAGAATCCAGATCATGTGTACAAACTTGACAAAACACTGTATGGACTCAAGCAAGCTCCCGGAGCATGGTATGAAAGATTATCAAAATTCCTGCTTGAGCATGACTACAAGAGAGGTAAAATTGATAGTACTTTATTCTTGAAGGAAAAGGGAAAATATCTCTTGGTAGTTCAGATATATGTAGATGACATAATCTTTGGAGCAACTTCTGATAAGCTAAGTAAAGAATTTGCTAAACTAATGGGGAGTGAATTGGAAATGAGTATGATGGGTGAGCTAAATTTCTTTTTAGGCTTAAAAATTAAACAAAATTCAAATGGAACCAGGGCTATAAGTATGACAAAGAACCCTGTTCATCATAAAAAGGACAAAGCACATAGATGTTAAACATCATTTCTTAAGGGACAATTATGAGAATGGGTTGATCTCTATTGAATTTTGTGCTACTGATAAACAGATTGCTGACATCTATACAAAAGCACTAAGTAGAGAGAATTTTGAAAGGAACAAGTTAGAGTTAGGTATGATTAAGATCACCTAATTGAACTAGTTCAGAATGTACATGAAAAAAAAATTTGGCTAGAAATTCTGAAATTTGTGCAAATAATCAGATTAACTGTTACTCAGTATCATGATGTAAATAGCATACTCTTTTGCCATGTTTTGATATGACTCACTGGTTACTAATGTTGTTTTATCTATTGTTGAAAATTAAGGCTTGATCAAGAGGATTCTGTCATGATGAAACTGGTTCATCAGTGCTGGTTCATCTGAAAGGCGAGGTATGTGTTCTCCACTATACACACTTTGAAATAATAATATTTAATCATGAGAAGAACTCTAACTAATCAAGATATTTTCAAAATCTATCATTTATCCCATTTTTGAACCAGTTCCGTCTACCCTAAGAATCCCATCAAATTAAACCGCCTAGAACCTACGGAAGCTGTAATCGTCACCTCTAACTGATCAGTTGCAGAGGTGATAAGACCTCTATTTGACCCAAAAATCTGCTGTTATATATTAATTACTCCTTTCTTTTAAAACCTCCATCATCACCTCTAAAATCACTTACCAACTCTACAATCGTCGAAACCCTTCCATCTTCCTTTACCTTCATTCTCAATCCAAATTTTCTTCTTCCATCTTCAATAAAGAATGTTTAACCCTTCGTACAACCCTGGTACTCCACCACCTGCTTCTCCATATTTGACTTCCACAACACCTCCACCACCACGTCCTACTTTGTCTTAACCCAGTCCCAATATTCCTCAAACTAGTCCAAACCTCGAACCCAGAAAAAAGAGGGTTAAGATGCTCTCTAGAAAAATAGTAGCCACATGTTCTCTGGCCAGAAAAATGAATGCCAAACTTCAATCTAGTCAGGCACAAGAATCAGATAATTCAAGTGACTCGTTTAAATCAACTACTGAGGAAGCATCAACATTATTTGATTCTGAGCATGTATCATCTGTACCAAAGGTCACTTCTGAGACTGTGTCTGAAATAGCGGAGAACTTAGAAAATAGGTATGTTTTGGTTGGGTCTGTGATAGATGTGGAGTTGCTGGAAATAAGAAGAAGAGGTGATAAAAATAAAATTGAAAAAGAAAAAGAAAAAGAGAGAGAGGGAGGTCGGAGTGAAGCGAGGGGAACAAGGGAAGAAACTACTAGTTTGGCTATCTGTGATACTGAAATAGTAGTAGTAGGAGAGGGAGCCAAGAAGTCAGGGGGGAAGTGATTTAGGAGAAGCGGATGATGGGTTGGTAAATCTAGGGAAGTCTACAGATGAACCTGGTTCATCTACTGAGGAAACCTTAGCAGATCTTCTGAAGAAGTTAGGTGACAGTTATAAGCCAAAGAAGAAAAGAACTCCCAAGGCTCAAAATCCTTGAACAGTTGGAGTAAGTAAGAAGAGGAAAGCCACTCCCTCTGCTGATTCTGAAATTCCTCTTCCAAGAGGAAGAACCACAATGAGCATACCAAGGCAGAGTGAGGAGGAGTTACAGAAAGCCTTGGAAGAGTGTAAAAGAAAGAGGGCTACAAAGGGAAAGGAGAAAGTTGTTGAGCCTGTAGAGGCTGTTGAGATTGATGAGATGGACCTAGTCCATCAAGGTGAAAAAATGGCAGAGGTTGAGATTCATACTCCAAAACAAAAGAAAGCCAAGACTTCCTCCAAGAAGTCTGCACTTGTGTCTGCTAAACTCTCAATTGTAGCCAAGAGAACCAGGTCTACTGTGAAACCCAAGAAAGTGCAAACTGCTGAAGAAGATGACTGGAGTGATGAGGATGGAGATGATTCGGATGGAGAAAAAGATAATTTGACAAAATTTGGGAAGTGCACCATTCTGAAGGGGAGGTTGTTGAAAGATTTGGAAGAAGCATGCATGGTCTTATTGTTGGATAAGCTGGAGGTGCAGGGCTGGAAGGACATGATCCTTCAGTTGGATGGACGATTGGCCAGAAATGAGATAGTCGAATTCATGGCCAATGCTGTTATCAAGGATGGCAGAGTCACTAGCCAAGTGAAGGGGATAAAAATTTCTTTTGATGCCAAAGAATTAAGAGATCCTTGGCATTCCATCTAAAGTCTATGATGACTATACTAGGAAAAAATGGCCAAGTCTAGATGATCTTCCAACTGCTCTACAAATCACAAGAAAATTCTGCGACAATGAAGAGGAGGTTGAACCTAAGGCAGTCTACAAGAGTGAGATGAAAAACCCACACAAAGTGGTATTTGAGTTTATCAACAAGTGTGTACTGCCAAGACAAGAGAGGAGGCAAATTACTAACTACATGGATTTAGTTATGATGGAGTGACTGGACAGTGGGAGGCAGATAAATTGGCCCTACTTCATCGTTCAGTTGCTGGACATAGTGGTAAATTGCTCTAAAGCCCATGCCTCCATATGGCTTCATTCTTACCTCTGTACTTGTTCACTACAAGGTTCCTCTAAAAAGGCAGAGATGGCCACAAACAAGGATCACTTTGGCATAAATACTCTTCTGGCTTGTGACTATGCTGTCAATGTCACTGCAAATGAACGTGGTTCATCTAGGAAGACACCCGTGAACAGCAAAGGTAGAGCACTTGTGCAGGAAAGTGGGGTGAAGGATGCAGAAATACTTCGGCTGAAGAACCGTCTAGCAGAGGTTGAATCTGAGAGGGATTCTCTCAGAACTGAGTTTGCTAAAGAAAAGGAGAAGAATGAGGGAATTATTCGAGATATGCTATCTCTTCTCCAAGCCAAAAACCAAGACTCCAGCCCTTCCTAGCCTTAGTAGCCCAGCTTGTCTTAGTACTTCAGTGACCTAGATTAAGGACTTTTCTTGTTTTTTTTTCATGGTTTTAACTATTTTTATCTCTTTTTGTGTATTGTGGATGAACAATGCTTTCTATCAATGAATTATGCTATTTTTGCTCTTACTCTTGTTTCTTTTTCTTTGATAGCTTAAATTATTGGTTCACTATTGATGATTAATCCATGATTGCACTTGCAGTTTCCCCAGCGGCCATGAGTAATTCTTAAATATCTGGGACTTTCCAAAATTTACAACTTTTCGATATGCCAAAAGGGGGAAAATAGTTATGTGTTACTCTGAACATGTGATATTTCTAACCTAATGAACCTGGTTCTTTTGTGATAAATGCTTAATACTCTAAAATGTGTCAATGTTGGATTAAGTTAGATACATGCCTAAGCTTATGGACGCACAGAGTTTGTCATCATCAAAAAGGGGGAAAATGTTGGCCCAAGAAATTGAATGGTTTGGAAGATTGACAAAGGAACTCAAAGATGAACCAGGTCCATCACTGGGAGACATAGACACATGTAGAGTTAAAGACACGCGAGGTGCACATGCAGGAGATAAACGAAATCTGGGAAATAAGAGATATCTCCTGATCGAAAAGATTGTAAAATTATAAGGAGAAGGACTCCTTATTCAATCAGAACAGAATTAAAGATAAGGAAGGATTTGAAGAGTTGAGATTAACTAGAGCTCTTCCACCAAGAAAGAGTAGCATTAAAACTCTAGTAAATCTCTCGTCTACTAATCCTATATATTGTAAAAATTCTTATTGTACAGGGACACACAAAAGCAAAAGTTAAGTAAGAGTGAGAGCAAAATTAGCAAGGCAATTTTGCAAGCAGTTCGTGTGAGATTTAAGTGTGCGACTCTGAAGCTACTTGAACTAGCTAGAAGAACCAGTTCCAACTGTTGTCTTTTAGTCTAGTTTACTTGTAGTAGGTGATTTCAACTTGTACCTTTTCAGCTTTATCTAGAAGCGTCTGTAATAGGTACTTTGTATTTCATGTTATGGCTAACTTGGAGTTTGTCGCAAATAGCTAGAGGTTAGTTTGCCACAAAGGGATTAGAGGTCATCCTAAGTTTACAAAAGAGTTTTTGTAAATGTTATTTGGCTCACTGATTCAGTAAAGAGTTTGGGAAAATCCTACTGGGAAGTAGGTTGTGGTTTTTCACCTTTTGAGCCAGGTGTTTTCCACGTAAAAATCTCTGCGTTCTTTATTTTCTGTATTTATTATTTCACAATTAGTAGAGGTTGGAACACATAGAAGAACCTGGTCCTTCTATAACTAGTGCACACGAAAATCGGACACCACACAAATCACACTCCTCTTGTGCGGTATTGACGTTTAGAACATCAACGACGAATTCCATGAGATTGATAAAAGCCATTAAATTCTTTTGAAGTGAATTCGCCTCCCCTACGGACCTTAAAGATTTTATTTCATAGCCACTTTCTTTTTGTATAAGTACTTTGAAATTTTTAAAAGCAGCAAAAGTTTCAGATTTTTGGTTTAAGAAATAAACACAAGTCTTTCTACTAAAGTCATCAATGAATAGTAGAAAGTATTTACTTTTACCAAAGGAAGGTGGATTGATTGGCACACACATATCAGTGTGCAGAAGTTGGAGCGGTTTGTTGATCTTGATATGGCCTCCTTGGGAAAACTCCTCTTTGCATATTTTCCAAGAAGACAAGCTTCACACAATTGATTGGAATGGTTGATTGATGGTATCCCATGCACCATGTTATTTTCTCCCATTGATTTGAGCGCGTCAAAATTCAAGTGCCCAAATCTCATGTGTTAACACCATGATTCATCTTGCACATTAGCCTTCAAACACTTTTCATCAATTGTCTTTAGATTCAGAGAAAACAATCTATTCTTTGCCCTATGCACTTTAACAATTAGAATTCCAGTTGAATCTCTAAGCCAAAGATGCATATTTTTCATGTGGATGTCATATTCCTTTTCAAGAAGGTGGCCCAAACTCAAAATATTACCTTTTAATTTTAGCACATAATAAACATCTTGAATTAGCTTGTGAATACCATCTTTTGAGGTATCTCTAAAGGATACATTACCTCTCGCCATTTTATTGATCTCCACAAACTTCTCTTTGTATCCACACGTATGATTGCTTGCTCCATTGTCCAAATACCACAAGCTACAATCATCTTTGTCTTCTTCCTTGAGTGCCATCAACAACGTTGACTCATCCTCTCCTTTCTTGTCGTTAGTAAGGTTAGCATTTTCTTCAATATTGCTACGACATTCCCATGAGTAATGACCAAATTTATGATAATTGTAACACTCAATTTTGGATTTGTCATACATTTGTCCATTATTTTCTTGGTAATAGTCACGTCCTCTTCCTCCTCTACGTCCACGACCACGACCTCTGAATGTCTGGTGGATTTTAACTTCATTGTTGAAATTGTTACCGTTACTTCTTCCTCTTCCATGACCGCCACGACCTCGTCCCCAGTAGACTATCATTATACAAAATAGAGTGTCACTATACAACAAATATACAAAATAGACTGTCACTATACAAAATATTATACAAAATAAATATTTCGGACTATTAGATGTAATATATTTGGGCCGGAGGGCCATTGTGTGTCAATGGACAAAAATATTGGCTATTAAAATTTTGAGGGACTATGAGAATAGTTTATCCTAAACTGGACGCTCATTAGTTATTTAAAATAAAAGCACTTATATAGTACAAAACGTGAATCCGATAATAGTGGTAGATAATGTAATATACTCTTGTAAAAGTTACAGTTATGAAAATTTACAAGACGTGATCTCCACAATAAGTTCTAAACATATTACGATTAGGAAAGTTAAATTAGTTGGTCGCCACAAAACATGCAAGATAATGAGACCCATTGGTCTCAACTTGGAGATATTATAATACTAAGTAAATCATTTTAGTGAAAAAGAAAGAGAGCAAAAAAGTGGATGTGATAGACGTGAGAATTTTGTCAATCTATCTGAGTGTCAATCACACTCTGTTTCAAGGCAGCATTAGGTGTTTTTACATTCACATTATATTCAACTTAAACTATATAAATAAAATTAATATTGAAAGTCTTAAAAAATCAAATTAATGAGAAAATTTTATGACCAAACAAACATAATGAAATATTTAAGACAAAAGTATCAAATATCTAATAACCGTACACATATTATGATATATTTAAGATCAAACTTTTTAAAAGTTTTCATTTTTTTTACTTGATATTACATAGGGAATTGTAGCAGTGGGTGCAGACTTCTAAACTACTTACTCAATCTATTCCAACAATTAATTGATAACCTGATACATGATATACAGTGGGAATTCTGATTAAAAACATACTAGTATAAAAAAAAAATTCATGGAAAAACAACTTAAGCTTGTTATACACCACTATATAAGCAGATTCAACTTATGGGTTGCGCATATTAATTGATTGTGCCTTAGCCAGAAATTAAACTAAAGTTAGCCATGGAAAGAAAGATTTGAGAGAGTTTCGATGGAGTTCATAAGACCTCTTTCTCCTACTCCCAATCACGTTTGATGCTTCAATATCTCTTATTTGGATCAGATGGCACAACCTAAATCTGTTTCCTTAGCTCTATTTTATCCTCCTGCTTTCCCATATGGCGGCGAATCACATTCCAGCTTCGAGCAAGCAAGAGCAGCCAATTCATCAAGATTATTTCTTTTGAAGAAATCACTATCTGAAACTCTAACTCGCGTTTACCCTTTTGCAGGACGAATCAAGGACAAGTCAATTGAATGCATCGATGAAGTGGTACCTTTTATGAGGCTTTGGCCCATAATTATAAGTTGGAAGACATACTTAAACAGCCCGATGTTATCACAGAAATTTCACTTCAACACCTCAATTAAGCCATTTTCCACCAAAACACTTTTATTATACTTGTACTGCACCAATTTAACACGTTCGACATGAGCTTATAAAAAGTGTTCACGCGTGTTATTATGCACTGCCAGTATGGGTAATGTAACCAATAAAAAATTTTCATATTTTTTATATTGACATATAGACTTTTTTATCGAGTAAGCCAAACATAATTACCCTCTTCCTAATAACCCTCTCATTTTTACACACTCTCAATGACCAAAAAAAAAAAAACCTAAGTCCCAAATTCGATTCTAGTAAAATCCGTCCAAAGCGATGCATGTCCATTGATTCTGCTTCGTTTTCATTCGATATTCAGTAATAATTAGTGCTATAGGTTAATATTTGTTCGATTTACCTTCTGTGCTTGAAGAACCATCATCAGGGGAAGAGGTGCTGACTTGTTGAAGTGGCGCTTGATACTCTTGATTGAAGTGCTGAAAGGATAAGTCTTTTTAGTGTTTTCTATTTTAATCATTTTAGTGGTGGGCTTTTCCGTGCGAGTTGGGACTGATTTGGAACCACAATTAGGGTTTTTTAAAAAGAAATTTGGGAATAATAAAAATAGTGATGTCAGACTTTATTGCTGTTTTTCCACCATTGTGGTAACTTTAACCTTGACCATAACTCAAAATATGTGGGGAACAGGAGGTGTGGTTAATAGCTGATATTGATAAAGATCACTTTTTAAGTTTGGAACTATTATATTATACTAAAAAAATAAGATATGCTACAGTGGATGGCTTTTATTACCAAGACCCGAAAACTAAGAATTTTGTCTATGTGGATAGTGATGCACAATAATTTAATATTGTGTGTATCCTTGAAAATGGAGATGAGATACATTTGTATATTCAGCATATTGTTGTAGACCTTGAGTTAGTGGATGATGTGGCACCTACTGGACTTATTGGTGGTCCAGTATAGATGTAACTAAAGTGAATGGTGCATCTTGGAAAACAAACATAGAAGAGAGGGAAGATGTTGCTGCTGAAATTAAAGTGAGAGAAGATGTTGCTGCTGAAACTGAAGTAAGGGAAGATATTGCTGCTGATTTAAATGGTGTATAGAAGGTGATGTTATAGACCTTGATGGTGCTATTTCTTATCTGGAGAGTAGTGGTGACTCAGAGTTTGATGTTGTACCAGAAGAAGATGATAATGATGATGATGAAGAGTTGATAGCTGTCAGGAATGGAAAGAGAACCAAGCTAAAGGCTAGAAGAAGGAAAAAACCAATTGTTCATGTAGAAATACCTCTAGGAGAATGAAAAATAGATGAGGTTTTGAAGACATTGAGAAGAATAAGGTAGACAAATATGCTGGTAAATTCGAGGGAATGAGGACTATGTTGATAGTTCTGATATAGGTAGTGATGATTATGATGATGCACTAGATGTGGAAGCTGAAATTGGTGTTGATTTGACAAGTAGAAGGAAGAGTACAAAGTTAAGATATGATCCGGATTGTGTTGTGGTTATTTTTGAACTTGGCATGATATTTGAGAATGTCAAACAATTTAGGAAGGCAGTGACCGACTATGCTATTGAATACCATGCACAGTTGAAACTCAAACCTAATGAGGCAGATAGGGTGAGGGTGAAATGTAACTATAAGATTTTTCAGTGGGAGTTATCTGCAAGTCTTGACAGAGATTCAGGGTATTTTATAGTTAAGAAGTATCATCCTATTCACAAGTGCACTCCAATAAATAAGAACAAGCTTTGTAATTCTAAGTATATTTCTAACAACTCAGAGATAGAATCACATCTCAGCCCTATATTAGGATCTGGGAAATACAAGAATTGGTTAGAGACAAATTGGGTTTATATGTTGGTAGAACCATCTGTTACAGGACAAAACAGATAGTTCTTAGGAAGTTTATGGGGGATTGGAAGATGAGTTTGCTAGATTATGTGACTATGCTGGTATTATTACACAAACCAATCTGGTAGTACTTACTTGGCCAAAACTGACAGAAATTCAAAGCCTAGAAAGAACCTGTTTAAATATTTCTATGTCTGCTTTGATGCATTGAAGAAAGGTTGGTTGGAGGAATGCAGGAAGATCATTGGATTTGATGGGTATTTTCTAAAGGGAGCATGTAAGGGTAAATTGTTAGTAGCTATTGGGAAAAATGGGAACCAACAAATGTATCCCATTGCATGGGTTGTGATAGACAATAAGTCAAAAGCATCTTGGAGTTGGTTTATAAATAATTTAATACCTGATTTGGAGTTAGGAGATAGAGCTGGATTAAGAGTTATGTCTGATATGCAAAAGGTATTTTACTTCATCTCTACTTTCTGTTTTAACTTACTAGTTCATCTCAACTTTCTGTTTTAGCTTTCTAAGTCATCTATACTTTCTGTTTGATTCATTGTTGTTTTGTAGGGATTAGTTCAAGAGTTATTACCAAATTGTGAGCATTGAATGTGTGCTAGGAACATATGGTCTAACTGGTCAAAAACATGGATAGGTGAGGAGATGAGAAAGGTATTTTGGAGGTGTTCTAAGGCTAGTTTTGAGGTGAAGTTGAAAGAAGAACTGGATACTTTGGGAAAGCTTGGAAAGGTATATATAAAAGCTTATTGAAGTATAACAAAGAGTATGGTATAGAGATTTTTTCCTTGAACACTCCAAATGTGATATTGTCGAAAATAATATGTGTGAAACCTTTAATTCTTGGATATTAGCACCTATGCACAAGTCTATTATTAGCATGTTAGAGGACATTAGACATAAAGTTTTTAGGAGAAATGTTGATATGATAAAGTTTGCAGAGACTTGGATTACAGACATTTCTCCTATGGCAAGGGTGATTCTAGAAAAAAATAAGGAGTTCTCTAGAAAATGCAAAGTTCTGTGGTTTGGATCTGATGGGTTTGAGGTTGATGAATATGAATGCAGATATATAGTGAACTTCCGAAGAAGAACATGCACTTGTAGATCCTGGCATTTAAGAGGGATCCTATTGTGCACATGCAATATGTGCAATCTATCACCAAGAAGATGAACCATACAATTATGTGGATCACTGCTATAGAAAATGAGACATTTCTCAAGGCATATCAATAGTTTCTTCAACCAATCCCCACCATGAAGATGTGGCCTGACACTAATAACATGATAATTGAGCCTCCTGCACCAAAGCCAATACCAGTTAGGCCCCAAAAGAAAAGAAGAAATGCCAAGAATGAGCCTAAGAAAAAGAAGTATGGCAAACTCTCTAAGCAAGAAGTTATGACTTGTTCAAAATGTCATCAAGAAGACAATAACAAGTTTACATGCCACTCAAGGGTAAGTTGTAATATTTTTCACCTTTTTATTCACTTAAAATGCCAACTTATATGTGTGTTTAATCAGAATTTTTTTGGGTGGAATGGGAGAGTCTACAAGTAGACAGTCAACTCATGCAACTCAACAAAGCCAAGGAAGTAAAACAACTCAAGAATCTGTAGCAACTAATATAAGCAGTGGCAGAGGAAATGGAAACAACACTAATTCAAGAACAACTCTGTGGCAGAAGAAAGGGAAACAATACTAATACAAGCACAACCAGTGGCAGAGGAAGGGGAAAAAGTGCTAATACAAGCACAACCAGTGGTAGAGGAAGGAGAAACAACACTAGATTGGCAGGGGTGAATTTCCAAATGCACCTCCACCAACTGCTCCTAGAAAACTTATTGTTGGGGTTTAAAGAACAAAGGGAGGAGTTGCTGAATCTACACCACCATCTGATGGACAGAAGAGGTCAAGAAATATTGGTTTTGGATGTTACACCAACCCTAAAACTGGAATGACTATCATTAATGTAAGGATTGCCTATTCACAAGTTCAATTTGTTATTACTACCATTTTTGATGACTAATCTATATGCCTTTATGTCAATTTCAGCCTAGTAGTTCGGGTGAAAGAGTTTTATTATATGGGCCTAAGGTTGTCAAAGATACCAGTGCAGTTAATAGTGATCTTGGATTTAAACCTCGTAGGCTTGTGTTTAAAGGCAGAAATACTATAACTACTTCCCAGCTACAACAACTAAGTGCAAACAGGAGAAACCAAATTGGATCTTTACCAACTATCTCTTCAGTTGCAAGTCGAGCCCCTCCAGCACCATAGTTGTCGTAGGATTGTGCTATTTTGAGTTTCAGTTCATGTTTTTTCCTAAGTATCCAAACTTAGATTGATTATCGTGTCTCCCAGTTCACACTACTTTAAGTTGTAAACACATTAGTTGCTTGGAATTGTGACTGGTTTCGTAAACACTTTAGTTGTGAATGCAATTTAAATGCTATTGCTAGCCTCATTTTAAATCATTCGTGTATGTGCTTTTATGAAGCCTTAAGTTTAAAGTATTCGTGTATGTGCTTTTATGAAGCCTTAAATCTAAAGCATTCAATTTAAAGCATTCAGTTGGTAGCATCAGCAGCCACTGACATCAATTATGAAAATTGCAGAAAATTTTTTCATTTAAGAATGCATATTTGAACCAATACATAAAAAATTGCTGAAAAGTTTTTTATCAGTTAAGCATATTTGAACTAATACATAAAGGGAATTACAATTTTTTTTTTCATTTCATCGAAATAAGGCCACATGCCACAATTACATTCAAACAAACTAGATACACCCAAAATATATCTACCACCACTACAAACAAAAAATACTCCAACCACCAACAAATCCGCAACAACTTCAACGATCGACGACAGAGTAGAAACCCAAAAAATCAGCATTATTACTATAATAGAAGCCAATTTCTTCCTCCATGTTCTTGCTTAAGGTCTTTCTTCTTCAAAAGATTTGACCCTGTTCAGTAAACCCCAAATAACCCTATTCGCTTGCCTAGAAAACTCGCCGTCAACCCACCTAAAATAATTACATCCACCTTTGTCTGTCAAAAACAAAAAACATTCAAACTAAAATCAGGAACAACAATAGGAGTAAAAATTAATTAATTGTAGTTAATTATCACTTACCTCTTCAATCTTGCATCCATAAAACCTCCTTCCAGGATTAGATGGAGACCATAAAGTTTTCAATTGATGTTCATGAACACACCGACATGAATCGACTCTTGGTGTGAGAGACATAATTGAGAGCTTAAGACAAGATTCGAATACAAACGGCGAGGCTAATTTCAATTTGGAGAGAAAAATAGAATTTTTAAATAAGAAAATCAAGAAAAGGGTGCAAAAACAGGGTTGGATTTTTGAGGGAATGGTGAAAAACTAGGGCTGGTAAAAGGGATGAGGGTTTAATTATATAATAGGGAAAGAGTGAATTTTACCATTTATATTGTACCGTTGAAATAGATTTTCTCAGCATATTTTTATTGTTCATGCGCTCAAAAGCAGTGACGTTCACGTTATTTGCTATGTCAGTCGGACGTGTTAAGCTGGTGCAATAAAGGTATAGTAAAAGTGTTCCGATGAAAATGGTTTAGTTGAGCTGTTCAAGTGAAATTTCTGTGATATTAAAGTATCTGTATATGTATCCTACTTGTAAACTTCCTTCCTACTTTCGATGCAGTTGTTCCACTACTTGTTCAAGTCACCATTTTTTAATGTGGAAGTATCTCTATTAGTACGCACGTCTCTCACAAAATTGGCGATCGTGCCACAACGCTCACACTTATGAATACGTGGGTAGCAGTCACTATTAGTATTCAAAGTATCGACAAATATGTACTAGTTCCAGAATTTGTTGTTGCTGCAAAACTTTTGCCACCACCAAATCCTCAAGTTTTTTTGCCTACAATGCTTGTTGAATCAACAAAATTCTCATCATTTGATGATAGCCAATGTACTAGTAAAATATTTGTCTTTGGTGCCTCTAATATTGCATTTCTCAAGGCTAAGGCCATAACTAATGTAGTGAGCCCACACACGTTGAGGCTGCACCTAATGTCCACAACAATCCCCTCCTGGATCATAGGGGCAAGGGGGTAAATGTAATAGAAATTGATGAAGAATGGGATCCGGAAGGGTCAATTGGGCTCATTCGATAAAAGGATGATCCCAAAAAACTTATAGTCACTCTCACTCCTATTGTGGTAAAGATACAGTCACCGATCAAAGTTGAGGTAGCCGAAAGGACTCCATTCGAAGTCGAAGTAACAACGCCCTCGGCCAGGCCGACTCCATTCGAAGTAGAAGTAACCACACCATTCACCGTAACGGTTGCACCCACACCATCCTTTAAGTCCAATGCTGTACCCTGGGACTATACTGCAGAAGCAAAAAGGAAAGCGAAGGGTAAAGTGGAAGAAACTGGTGCAACGCAAGGTATGATAAGAACTGGTAGGGTTTACACGCCTGAGCATTTGGGGGGAACAAGTAAAGAAGCCGCTTCCAAGAAGCCTGTCATTGAAACCGGCCTGGATGATCTCTGGAGAAAGGTGAAAGCAAGGGAGTATTTTGTGATTGATCATTTGAACAAAACCCATGCTCATATATCCATTCTATCACTACTACAGAATTTTGAAGCACATATGAATGCATTGATGAAGGTATTGAACGATGCTTATGTACCCCACAAAATTACAAATGGAGAGATGGCCAACATGCCACTTTCCATGAAGATGAAATGCCGCCAGACGGGTTGATCCATAACAGAGCGCTACATATCACAATACAATGGCAATACAAATTTATAGACAAAGTCTTGATAGATGGGGGTTCAAGTCTCAGCATCTGTCAGTTGAGTACTTTGAAGAGGTTAGGTAAAGGTTTGCATGAGATACAAGCAGGAACTATGAACGTAAAAGCGTTCGATGGGTCTCAAAGGGCCACAATCGGAGAAACCAACATCTGTTTACAAATGGGTCCGACCTGGTTTGACATTGAATTCCAAGTGCTCGACATATACGCCTCATACAGTATGCTATTGGGACGACCTTGGATACACGCCGCTGGGGCTGTAGCTTTCACTCTGCATCAGGCTGTGAAGTTCGAATGGAACCATCAGGAGGTGATCATTCATGGAGACGAGAGTAACCCCGTTTACACCAACCAAAATGTTCCGGTTGTGGAAACTAGAAGGAAGTTGGGTAGAGACACTTACCATCGCATTGAGCGTGTTAACACAATCGAGAAGTATAAATGGTGGAGTAGCAAAATAGAGAGCATATTGTCATGGGCAGGATTTGAACCCGGTAAAGGGCTCGGAAGGAATCTCCAGGGTATTGCCAAACCAATAGAGTTAAAACTTCACAGAACAACCTTTGGACTCGAATATCAGTATACCTGGCACGAGTATCAGAATAGGTCTCCACCATGGAATAGTCCTTATTACCCTCTCGAGCAGCCGATTCCGCATTTGAGCCAATCCTTCCATCCGGCCGATATGATGTGGGGATCTGAAGAAGATAAAGCGCTAGCCGGTTTAAGGGATCTATTCTTGGAAGATGAAGACATGGACTGCGGTGTAATAGTTAAGAAGGAGTAGGAGGAAGTCCCCATCATCCAGATATTGGAGAAGGGAGCTGTTCTCAAGAACTGGATTGTCACACCATCAAGGGCCCGCTGAGTTTCGGGCATTACAATTTCTTATCTTAATGAACCACCAACTGTGAGATGTAATGAGACAACCCAACATAAGTATAGTGACTCAGAAGAAATAAAAGAAGAGGATATAATACCTGAGAAAATTGTTAGAGAAGTTGAAGATTTTGAGAACAAGCCTAAGTCCAACCTGGACGAAACTGAGATAGTCAACTTGGGAGATTTCGAAACTGTTAAAGAAACTCACATAAACATTCACCTATCACCATCAAAGAAAGAAAAGTACACCCATTTCCTAAAAGAGTATGAAGATATTTTCACATGGTCTCATGATGATATGAATGGCTTGAGCACATCTATAGTGGCTCATAAACTACCTACCAATTCGATGTGTTCGCCTGTAAAGCAAAAGCTCAGAAAGTTCAAGCTAAATATGGGTCTGTAAATCAAAGAGGAAGTCACCAAGTAGATCAAAGCTAAGGCTCTCAGAGTGGTTGAATATCAAACCTAGTTGGCTAACATCGTGCCGATTCTGAAGAAGCATGGGAAAGTCAGAGTATGTGTCGACTATCGGGACCTAAACAGAGCAAGTCCCAAATTTGATTTTCCACTACCCAAAATACACATATTGATCGACAACTGCACCAAGCATGAACTCCAATCCTTTGTAGATTGGTTCGCGGGGTATCATCAAATTTGGATGGATGGACAAGATGCCAAGAAAATAGCTTTATTACAAAGTAGGGGGTGTACTGCTATAAAATGATGTTGTTTGGTCTGAAGAATGCTGGGGCCACTTATATGAGGGCCATGACAACTATTTTACACGACATGATACCCAAATAGATAGAGGTATATGTGGACGATGTCATTATCAAATCCAAGAAAAGCACATATCACATAGCGGACTTGAGAAAATTCGTTGATCGGTTTCGGAGGTATAATTTGAAGTTGAATCCCGCAAAATGTGACTTTGGAGTCCTTGCAGAAAAATTGTTAGGATTCATCATCAGCCGCCGAGGTAATGAGCTAGACCCATCAAAGGTCAAGGCTATCAAGGATTTTCCACCTCCAAAGAATAATAAATACGTGATGAGCTTCGTGGGGCATCTCAATTATATTAGCCACTTTATACCGCAGTCGAGCGTGATATGTGAGACGATTTTCAAAATGTTAAAGAAGGATGCCGCAACCAGTTGGATAGAAGACTACCAGAAAGTTTTTGAATTAATCAAAGACTACTTGTCCACACCGCCAGTCCTGATCCTGCCAAAACCTGGTAGACCACTGTTACTCTATCTCTCCGTACTAGATGGGGATTTCGGTTGTGTCTTGGGACAACACGATGAGACACGAAGGAAAGAACATGCCATATATCATCTGAGTAAGAAGTTCAAACCATATGAAGCACGGTATTCTTTGTTGGAACGCACATACTGTTCTCTGACCTGTATAGCTCAGAAACTGAGGCACTACTTCTGTGCCTATACTACATATCTCATATCAAGGATGGATCATCTGAAGTACATCTTTTAGAAGCCCATGCCTATAGGGAAGCTAGCAAAATGGAAAATATTGTTGAGTTTATTCGAAATCATCTATGTGACTCAAAGGCGGTTAAGGGACATACATTAGCAGATCATCTTGCAGAAAATCCCGTAGGAGTAGAATACAAACCACTAAAAACGTATTTAGGAGAATATATCGCCGAAGCCTACGACGGTTAGAGAATGTTTCTCGATGGAGCTGCAAATTTCAAAGGAGTGGGTATTGGAGCCATTCTGGTATCAGAAACAGGTCAACATTATCCAATATCTGCGAAACTTAGATTTCCATGCACCAATAATATGGCAGAATATGAGGCTTGTATATTGGGGCTCAATTTGGCCGTTGACATAAATATCCAGGAACTATTGGTAATTGGTGATTCATATCTTCTGGTAAATCATGTGCAGGGAGAGTGGGATACAAAGAATACCAAGATATTACCATATCTATATCATGTGCAAGAGATGATGAAGAGGTTCACGAAGATAGAATTTAGACATGTCCCGAGAATCCAGAATGAGTTCGCAGATGCACTGGCCACTTTTTCCTCCATGATACAACATTCAGACAAGAATTTCATCGACCCCATTCTGGTAAGGATTCATAATCATCCATCTTACTACACTCATGTTGAAGAAGAAATAGATGGGAATCCATGTTTCCATGATATCAAAGAGTACTTGGCAAAAGGAGAGTACCTGGAGCATGCAAATCATACTCAGAAACGCACGCTCCGAAGATTGTCCAACCATTTCTTCCAAAGTGGAGGAATTCTGTACAGAAGGACTCCACACCTAGTATATTACGGTGTGTTGATGCTAAGGATGTTTCCAAATTGCTCTAAGAGATACACTCTGGAACTTGCAGACCACACATGAATGATTTTGTTTTAGCCAAGAAGATACTGAGGGAAGGTTATTTTAGGATGACTATGGAAACAAACTACATCAGGTATGTCCAAAAATGTCATCATTGTCAAATATACGTAGATATGATACGGGTGCCGCCAAATGAACTCAACGCAACGAGTGCACCTTGGCCTTTTGCCGCTTGGGGAATGGATGTTATCGGACCAATCGATCCCTCCACTTCAAACGGGCACATGTTTATTTTAGTGGCCATAGACTACTTCACAAAATGGGTCGAAGTTGCATCCAACAAAGCTGCAACCAAGAAAGTCGTTGCATATTTTGTCAGAGATCGTATTGTTTGCCGATTTAGGGTTCTAGAGTCCATCATCACCGACAAATCCGCCAGCCTCAACAGTGACTTAATGAAAGTTATTTATGAAACCTTCAAAATCAAGCATAAGAATTGCACAACATACCGGCCTCAAATGAATGGAGCCGTGGAGGCCGCCAACAAGAATATCAAGAAGATATTGAGAATGATGGTATAAAATCACAAGCAGTGGCATGAGAAATTACCATTTTCCTTAGTGGGATACAGTACCATAGTCTGCACATCGACCGGGGCAACTCCTTATATGCTGGTCTACGGTACTAAAGCTGTCATTCCCGCCGAGGTCAAAATTCCATCCTTAAGAATTATACAAGAAGCTGAACTCAGTGATGCAGAATGGATAAGAAGTCGTTACGAGAAATTAGCTCTCATTGATGGGAAATAAATGAACGCAGTGTGTCATGGTCAACTTTATTAGAACAGAATGTCCAGGGCTTTCAACAAAAGAGTCAAACCTAGACAGTACGCACCGGGGCAGCTGGTGCTAAAACGGATCTTACTGCATCAGGATGAAGCCAAAGGAAAATTTTCACCCAATTGGCAAGGGCCTTAAATGTTCACAGAGTACTAACAGTAGGAGCGCTCATACTTGCAGAAATGGACGGAGAGATTTTGCCAAAGCCTATCAACTTAGAGACAGTCAAAAGATATTATGTTTAGAATGACTGTATTTCTTCATCTGATGTAATTGAACTACGCTTGATGTGATTCCTATTTAAGAGGGATACGTAGAAAGCCCTGTGGGTTCAGTCACATTTCAATAAAATTTTCATTTTCCCCCACAATCAGAAACTGGGATAGAATTTTGAGCAGGACCCTCAAAATTCCGGAGCAAGTCCAACCAACGTCATCATATGCAGAAGAGTCGAATAATCGCCTAAGTAAACTAGGGAATAATTTTGAGGAGGACCCTCAAAATTCTAATAAAGTAAGCCGTAATGTCTCCAAAGTGTCACCGTCATTGTTTCATCTAATTGATATTACGTATTTTCTAAATAACTATATTCATCATATGCACGCGTATTTTTGAAAACTTTATCTCACAAAACAGCCAGATGCTACCCATGGTGACTCAAGCGGGATTTCAATACGGAGCAAGGCAAAGCAAACAGGCAAAGGCATGAACCAACCTTCCCCGTAAAACTCACGATTTTCCTTTGGATGCAGGAACAAGGAATATTCGCAAATACGTGCACACCTCAGAATCACTATCTTCATAACGACTAAGATGCCAAGCGCAAACATATTTCCAGCTAAGAAATACTCTACTACTACTTATTATCTGTTCATTGCATGCGACTAAGCATTGTCTCCATTTTGAATAAGGCTAAGCCTTGCCTCCTTAATTACATAAGGCTAAGCAACGCCTTCCCCTGCATGAGACTAAGCATTGTCTCCATCTTGCATGAGGCTAAGCTCTGTCTCCTCAATTGCATAAGGCTAAGAACCGCCTTACCTTGCATGAGACTAAGCATTGTCTCCATCTTGCATGAGTCTAAGCCATGCCTCCTCAATTGCATAAGGCTAAGCACTGCCTTCCCGTGCACGAGACTAAGCATTTTCTCCATTTTTGCATGAGGCTAAGCCTTGCCTCCTTAATTGCATAAGGCTACGCACTGCCTTCCCCTACATGATACTAAGCACTGTTTCCTTTTTGTATGAGGCTAACCCCTTCTTCCTTAACTTCATAAGGCTAAGCACTGCCTTCCTCTACATGAGACTAAGCATTGTCTCCTTAATTGCATAAGGCTAAGCACTCCCTTTCCCCTGCATGAGACTAAGCATTGTCTCTATATTGCATGAGGCTAAGCCCTGCCTCTCAATTACATAAGGCTAAGCACCGGCTCCCTTGCATGAGACTAAGAATTGTCTCCATTCTTGCCTGAGGTTAAGCACCGCCTTCCCCTGCATGAGACTAAGCATTGTCTCCATATTGCATGAGGCTAAGCCCTGCCTTCTCAAATTGTATAAGGCTAAGCACTGCCTTCCCTTGCATGAGGCTAAGACCTACCTCCTCAATTGCATAAGGCTAAGCACCGCCTTCCCCTGCATGAGCCTAAGCATTGTATCCATCTTACATGAGGCTAAGCCCTTCCTCCTCAAATTGCATAAGGCTAAGCACTGCCTTCCCTTGCATGAGACTAAGCATTGTATCCATTCTTGCCTGAGGTTAAGCATTTTCTTCCCCTGCATGAGACTAAGCATTGTGTTTCCTTGCATAACCCCAAATGCTATGCTACTTGAAACCTCGAACTATTCTCTACCTCGGGGCTAAGATCTGCCACCGATCTTACACAAGACTAAGCTCTGTCAGGTTTCACTTCACATAATCGAGCATCATGACTTTGCATCTCATGGGCTGAAATATCACCATTTTATCCGAAGGCATCATCATCATAGCCGGAAGACACCATTCAATGTCCTGAGGATCTCTCAATATTGCACATCATTATTCAAAGCCATCATGTTTTAGAGGCACCATCCTCATGGCTCGAGAACATCATTTCATGGCCTGCGAATCCCCTATCTAACGATTCATGGCCCGGCATGTCATGGTCTAAGGACATCATCCTCACCGTCCAAAGCCGATTCCATGGTCCAAAGATAATTTGCATCATGTTTAAATTCTCTCAATATGTTACGACCCAGCCAGTCGTTCCGTGAGATTTACCCCGTTTCCCCCATTTCTGCTTTATCATATATTGGTTAGACTGTTTATGTTATGTTGGGTCAGTTGGTTTGGGTTCGAAGTAGTCATGATGAGAATTGAGGCATTTAGTCTCTTAAAGTAGTCTAATAGTTGAAACAGTCAACTGAGAGTTCACTTATTAGTAAACGACCTCAGAATGCGGATTTTATTGCTTGGATAGCTTCGTTAGGTTATTTGGGACTTAGGAGTGTGTTCGGAACGAAGTTTTGATGTCCGGTATAGAATTAGGCTTGAATTGGCGAAAGATAGGCTTTGGCGATCTCCGGTCAGCAGTGGAAAATAGGCTACAGGGGTCGGAATGGGAATCTGGAAGTTGGAGCAGGTTCGTAATGTCATTTTTGATATGTGTGCAAAATTTCAGGTCAATCAGAGGTGTTTTGGTTGGTTTCGGTGTCGTTGACGAAATTTAGAAGTTTCAAAGTTTATAGGTTTGAATTTGATGTAATTTTGGTGTTTTCATGTTGTTTTTGGTGTTTCGAAGGCTCGACTAAGTTTGAATGGTGCTATGGGGTGTGTTGGTATGTTTGGTTTGGGCCCCGAGGGGCTTGGGATTGATTTCAGATGGTTCGCGGAGTTTTGAACTTTGGAATTTGCAGAAAATGGTTGCTGGTGTAAAGCTTCTAGTGTGGCCGCACCTGCGGATAGGTAGCCACAGGTGCGAAGGTCCATGCGCAGGTACGAAAGGAGGCTAGGCAGGAGGAGTCCGAAGGTGCGAAGTGTTAGCCGCGCGTGCGAAGTCGCAGGTGCGGAGAAGAGATCGCAGGTGCGAGAATTGGTCTGTTAGTGGGATTTGGCAGGTGCACACTTGGGAGCACATGTGTGGGCCCGCAGGTGCGAGGAAAGGTCCGCAGGTGCGGATTAGCTGGGCAGAACAGTATAAAAGTGTGCCTCCGCATAATTTTGGTTATTCTACCATTGTTGCATGCAGTTGGAGCTTATTTGAGGGCAAATTGAAGAGAGGGTTCGAGGGTCTTCAGTGGAGGTAAGTTCCCAGATTATTAAAGTCATTTCTATGCTATTTTGTTCGGATTAGGCTTGTAATTTGAAGGATTAAAGTAGAAAAAGTTTGGAAAATTCTGTTGGCGATTTGGGTAGGCAATTGTGGTCCGATTGTGATGTTTTTGGTATGTGTAGAATCGTGGGAGGACAAGGTTTGTAGTGATGTAAATTTTATCAAATTTTGAGACGTGGGCCCGGGGCTCGGGTTTGGCCGAATTTCGAGATTTTTGTATAAATTGATATTTTTTGATTGGGTTGTGTTCCTTTAGCATATATTGATGATTTTAAACTGGTTTTGGTTAGATTCAGAGCAATCGGGAGCCAATTTGAGGGGCAAGAGCATCGCAGATTAGTGTTGTGGCCCGGTGGAGGTAAGTAATTGTTATAAATCTTGTCCTGAAAGTATGAAACCCCGGACTTTATATTTTTCATTATTTTTAGAATGACGCACATGTTGAATGACGAGTATCTGGCGCGCACTGATTTTTAGATTGGACTTGGTATTCTCCGCGACAACTATTGAGTTGCGTATTTTACTCTAAATCATATGTTAAACTGTGTTCTAAAGATTATTGCTATATTTGGGAAATAAGCCATGTTTGGGGCCTCGTGCCGACTTGTTTAGACCCCTTGGGGGCTTTTACTGCTATTTTCCTCACCGTTTATTGATGATTTCATTCAGTCACATTGTGCTTACTGTTTTTTGAAACTCAGCCTGATTTACACTACCTTAAGATTTAAAAATAATGTTTTGGGCCGAGTACCTCGTTTTACTGATTCGCCCGAGGGGCTTTTGAGAGGTTCTGACTGAGTGAGGCCGAGGGCCTGATTGTGAGGATATAATACGCCACGAGGTTGCTTGATATTAGTGCTTGGGCTGAAGGAGCCCTTCCGGAGTCTGTAAACACCCCTAGTGAGCGTAGGTACCTACTGAGTGCCGAGTGTCGAGTGCCGAGTGATGAGTGATTGGGAGGCATGAGTGACAGTGAGGTTGCCCGAGGGGCTGATACTGAGTGGCTGTGAGGTGCTGAGTGATGTTCTGACCGAGGGGAAATTTATGATTCATGTTTTTTCCCGAGGGGATACTTATGATTTATTTCATTTTCATACTAAATATTTCAGTTTGAAATTGTTGAAAAATACATTTTTCAAAGGATTTTCTGAAGTTGGTTTTAAGGCATGATGATTTCATATATCTATGTATATACTGTTGGAAAGAAAGGCTGTGCATATTGCGAATTGATGATATTGATTTTTATGTGTTTTCTTGCCGCTTAGACTTGATTTATTTTCATTACTACTAAGTTGGCGTACTCACATTACTCCCTGCACCCCTGTGTGTAGATTCAGGTACAGATACCGAGCATTAGCTATCTATTCCGTGCGGAGCCGGAGTGCGGGATATAGAGGTAGCTGTTCAACGTCCGCACCATCTCTGTTTTCCCTTCTTTGTTGTATCTAGCTATTCGTTCGAAGGTTTTGTATTATAATAGTATACCTTTTCACATATTTTTCTTAGATGCCCATGACATGTTGGCTCCAGGTTTTGGGGTTGGTTGGACTGTTTAACTCTTTATTTTGCCTAATGGATTTAGTAAATTCTATATGCTTTATGAAATGCTTGAAATTGGTTGGGATTTTTAAAAGAAACTGTAAATATGTGATTATTGGCTAGCCTAGTTCCACGATAGGCGCCATCACGGCCGGTTTAGGATCTGGGGTCATGACACAATAATCCATATATACTTGCATGCATTGCATTTTAAGTTTACAGGTAATCCAGGAAGTAACCGTTCGCCTAACGGGAGCAATCTTCGCTCCGGTTTCTGTTCAATGTTCATATCTTGCAATTATTTCAAATGTAACCAACCACTGTCCGTTACCCATTCCCATCTGATAATGGTTCAAATATCCATAACCATTCCAAGGTACATCTATTCACAATTTTGATATCGTCCTATCTATAAAAGCTTGCTCGTTCCTATAACAACTCCATCGGCTTATTCCGTTGTTGGATCCAGAACTAAACACGACCTGATTCCTGTAAAACCAGGGATATATAGGCAACTCAGAAACCGGAGTTCGGCCAATATTTATCCAAATCATCCCATTATGTCAAAATCGGTCATCATTTCTTTACCCGACAACTCTTTCATCATTCATGGGTAAAATGGGGCAGCTGTTAATACCCAATTTTCCCTCATATTTTAAATATATATATATATATATATATATATATATATATATATATATATATATATATATATATATATATATATATATATATATATATATATATATATATATATATATATATATATATATAAGCTTTTAAATTGATTTTTATGCATTCAAATTACTTGAATAATTATTAATTATTCCTTCAAATTATTTTTTAGGATGACTCAATTACCTAAAATCATTATCTTTGCATCTATAATACTTGCTCCAGGTATTTTACTCTATTTATTTTACATTAGTATTTTAGCTTACTTGCACAATTTTGTAATAATAGCCTATATTTTACATTTGTATTACATTTTTCATTTCATTAGGGTCACAATCATATCCTGCATTTTTAGAATCTTCTAATGTTATTTTAAAATATTACTTTGCATAAATGACATTTTTATATTTTATTTAATTGATTTATTAAATTATTTTTTCCCCTTAATTTCTATTTTTAAAATCTGGCCCAAAGTTGGTATTAATTTCGGACCACACATGCCCAAATCTCTGGCCCAATTTCCCAAGCCCAAGCCAAACAACCCTTTACTCTAACCTAGTCGGTACCCGTTCAAACGACCCGCCCAACCCCACACTTTCATCTTGGCCGTTGATCTCGATCAACAACCCCTAATAAACCAGCCCATCTCGTTATATCTCCATAACCCAAACCCTAACCCATTTCTCCTAAAACACGCCCCTAAATCCTCTCTTCCTCTCCTCTAAAACCCTAGCAGCCGTCTCTCTCATTTTATCCAAAGTCCGACTTCAACACGGAATCACTCTATGATTCCCTTTCCATTGTTTCTTACCCGATTCTGGTATTACATAAGTACTTGCTCTATTTTTTCAAGTGTAAATCTCGGAATCAAGGGAGATTGGCTTCAACCATTTGAATATGGACAATATTTAGTCCATATACAACACGACCATGGTTATGTGGGTCCGATTAGCCAGGATTCCCAGCCAATCTTCGATTTCTGCCAACTAGGGTTTACCTATTTTTTCCCTAATTCAATTTTTATTTGATTCTGCATGTTAATACTTCCTTATTTATGTTTGGTTTTACAATTTTCCTTGTTTACTTGTGATTTGTACACTATATAAACCTCTCCCCCATTCCCCTTTTGGGAAAGACTTTGAATCGCTATAATCTCACTGAAATTTAAAGCTTTATTCTATTATTATCTCGTTTTATCCTCTGGTTCTTGGCCGATTGAAAGCCAAGGCCACTAAATTCTGGGTTCTTTTTTCTCGCTGATGTTCAGAACACTGTGGACTTTTGTTCTTTCTTGTATTTTCCTTTAACTGGTGAGTTACTAAACCTTTGCAATTTCGTTCCTATGCATCTGGAAATTTGCATATGTCTTCACTTATGAAGTTTGTTAGATTAATGAGTTTTCTGGGTTGCTTTGTGTGCGATTCTGTTTATTTTACTTCAATCTTTAGGTATCCTTAACGTCTAACTTCATAATGTGATAGCTCAAAGCATTCCTAAACTTGATCCGAGTAAATTAGATTCTTCTTAAGTCTAACTAGGCAATGTGTTACTCCTGTTTGGGATTTTTTCAATTGTAAGCATCTCTGTGGTGTTTTATTCTACTTTAGGCTATCAATCCTATTATGCAAACATGCTTTACTTGCATAATTTGTATCCCCTTTAGTCGACCAGGCAATTGTGTTCAAAACATGAATGTTTACATATGTTCTATGGCACAAGTCTACTCTTAATTTCTGTGGTTATATCTTGCTTATGTAGCATGTTTTAATCCTGTAAATCACAACTAGTTCTCTATCTATATGCCCCGTTTAGCATGTTTTCGCTCCCTAATTCACTTGTAGTGTAGTAATTTGTTTCCTCCATCATGTCTAAATGTAGTTCTGATACCAAATTAGTGTGACTATTCCATAACACTAGCATCTATACTTAGCATAATTTGAACCTTTTCTTTACCATAAGTCTATGTATACTAGTCCTGCAAACCTATTTAGTTAATGTGTGGCTATTTATGCACTAGGTGTTGAACTTGTTCTTTTGAATCCTTGCTAAGTCTGTTCTTAAAACCTAAAGCCATGCTTGATTACCTGCTTTATGTGCTCAACTTGACTATGTTTGTATCCTTCAATGTTGTCCCTAAACCTTAATTCACCCTCTTTCACTTGTTACCTGGGATCTTTTGAGTTCTCATTCTTAGCCGGCTGATAGCCAAGGGTACCTAGGTTCTATCATTGACCTCCCTAGTGTGAGCACTGCTCGGGGTCCAATTGAGACCCGTGTGAACTCTGACACACTAGGACTTGGTCCTTACTCATTCCTTGAATGTCCTCTATTAACCTCCCTAGTGTGAGCACTGCCCTAGGGTATCGAGGCCCTTGGGAACTTTGACACACTAGGGTCCTGGTTCTTTTCCACTTTCCTAATTGAGTAACTTTTCCTTTTACCTACTAGTTGAATCAACTGGTTTCTGGCTGCTTTAATGTAAATGAATATATGATTTCTGGGCTGTTGTAAACTATGTGGACTTGAGGTTGAAGGGCTGGCCAAGCTGGGTATACTTTTGGCCCGCTGTAGGCTCACAATAACTATCCTGTAATTTTGTAATTTACTTCATTCATTGGGCTTGTAATAATGTTGTAATAACAATTGGGATGTTAGTAAAATTGGGAAAAAGGGTTTATTTTAATACTTGCATTGAAAATGGGTAGAGTTCCTACCTATAGGTGTTTACTTTGGTGCTATGATGTGTATTAGATAACCTTCCTATAGGTATTTAATTTGTTTGACATATTTTGCTTCCACATGCTAGAAATCATGCTTATAGGAAATTAAATGACCAATGTCTCAATGTGCATTACATCATATTCATTAGGTGCTATAGGATTCTGTTAATTTACGTGCTACCTAATCTGCAATTTAGAAATCATGCCTATAAGATTAATTGGTTAATGTGTTGTTGTTATAGTTGCTCATTTAGGAAACTTGCCTATAGGAGCTAAAATCAATTTCAATAGCTAATCGTAGAATCCATGCCTATAGGATCTAAAATCAGTCTTAATTATTGATTATAGAAATCATGCCTATATGAGTAATCCTGCTCGCTTCCTTTAGGTGCTAATGTTGAACTTTCAACACCGTGACGTTGTCAGTATTAGAAAGCATGTCTATAGGATCCAACTAAGAAATCCTGAACATTCTCTTGTGGTTACTATCGCCAATTATTGCACAAATCACCTAGATATCATGCATATAGGTTTAACCTCTTATAATCTATAATCAGTAGGCAACTGCATAGTCACTTACAAATCATTTTTAAAGAATGGTACCTCGCGTATGAAACTGCCTGCATATTAAAATCCAGAATCACATAGAAATCATGTCTATAGGACTTAACGACTTTAACTTGTCTAAAATCTGCAACTGTCAAACGCCAATTTGTTTGTGTGCATTTGTTGTCTAAATGCGGAGGCTAACTTGAGCCCTTATTTGCTTTTACATGAAAGTCCAACTTGTTTTGTATGTCGCCTAGTTTTATCATTTTTTGAGCAACCTAAGTTAAGTCTAGAACCACCCAAGATAGAGGTCCAAATGCCTCCTGGACTATAGGTATGGGACGAGTAGTGCACGCATAAGGTACGATTTAGAATCAATTAGTGCGCTTTAGGTAAACAACTTAAAGATAGTAATCGAGTAGCGGGAGATGAGAGTCTGTGCTCGCTGAATAAAATGTGTAATACCCCATCTCGAGGGAGTTACAAAGTATTATTTATGTTTTACGGGGTGATCCTTTAGGATAAAAAACTTAGGACCCCCCACCTTGCCTTAAATTAATTATTTTTATGTATTTGCCTAATTTTATCTTTCCTATTTATTTGGAATAACTCAAATAATTCGAGTTCGGCCGGGACCCAAAGTTGTGGAACTCGAGGAATGCCTAACACATTCTCCTCGAGGTAATTTAATTTCTTGCCCGATCTTTGGTGACACAAACTGGTTAAACCAGAGTTACTTGTAAATATGTGCCCTAACACACCTCAAACCCGTTAGGTGAAGACTCTCTCTTTTAAACCCTCTTTTAATACCCGTTTAAAAGAGTTGTCACATGTCGAAGCTCGATTTCGCGAGAAAAAGAGGCGTGACAGGAGCCATTTACCAGAGGCTTGTTAATAAATGTTTGAACAACTGGTAAGACACTAGAGGTTTATATTGATGACATGTTGTTTAAGTCTTTTAATATAGGAGACCATTTGAATCATCTACAAGAAACATTTGACATTCTGAGAAAATACAACATCAAGCTCAATCGCGCCTTCGGAGTTGGTTCCGGTAAGCTCCTAGTGTTTTTGATCTCTCAAAGAGGAATTAAAGTAAAACCCGATAAGATCAAAGACATCAAGGATATCGCGGATAAATTAATAAGTGTAAAGGAAGTACAAAGGTTGACCGACAGGTTGGTAGCTCTAAGCACGTTTATCTCAAGGCCACCCCCACATGGAAGGAAGCCACTTCTGAATAAAATGACTCTTGGTCATTTTTGGTTAGGTGGCAAAGTAATTTTTTAATTAAAAGACACTTCATTTCTCATATTCTGAATACAAAGACTTGTAAAAGTAATGTGTTAAGTACAAAACACTTCATTTCTTATATTTTGTATACAAAAGCACTACAATCAGAACATTAGCAATTCTTACAAGTTTTCAACAAAACTTTCTTGCAGCCAAACAATTCCAACGAGAATTATTAGAACCTTAGCAACGTAAAATTTTGCGGTTCTAAAGAAGTACGGTGAAACCTTTTGCAAGAATATCTTACATATTTTTCCCTACTCCAGGTATGTTAAGGTTATCCCTTCTTTCTTTTTGGCATGATCCAAATGATAAAAAGAGAAACGAGCAAACATACAGTTTGCAAAAATGACTCTATTCATAGAAATACTAGTGGTCTCTATGTTCTTGGTGCCCCATGTGATGTATTATTAGATCTTATGTCCATGGGTCTCAGAATAATATGCATTTGATAAAGTTTATCTGAAAGTAATATTGAGATTATTAACATATTTTCATGCATTTCATTCATTTATACATGTATATTGACCCATGACAAGATGGCATTATATACGCGTATTTATATGTATATGGGATATGGAAAAAGGTTACGTTGTTATATACACACCACCACCTGATCAGTTGGTACATGTTGATGATTTTGCCCATAGTGGCCAAGATGATATGATAGGATGCCCTATGAGGTTTGATGATATTATGTATACCTATACCTATGCATGACATTACATTTAAACGCACGTGCATGATATTATAAATGTTTCAGGATTTACAAAGTGGTTTAGACTTACAGTCGTAATTCCTTATTTCATGTTTCATCTATGTCTGTTATGTATTGATTTTCATGCCTTACATACTTAATACATCATTCGTACTGACGCTTTATTTCCCGAGGCCTGCGTTTCATGACTGCATGTGCAGGTAGGCAAGCTGACGGTGTCACGACCCCAAATCCTAAGCTGGCTATGATGGCGCCTATCATGGAACTAGGCTAGCCAACACTTTCATACTGACATAATATTTCATAATTTTCAAAACTATTCCGATCTCCCACAAAAATTTCTTTCGCTTAAGTAGTTTAAAGCAACAAAATGAGTAAAATAGTTTATATACTACCCCAAAACCTAGAGTCAACTTTCATGAGCATCTACGAGTAGTACAAAATAACCCTACAATCATGATACATCACGACTCGGAACGAGGAACTAAATAGAAAAACAAGAAAATGGAGAAGAGATGTTGTGGACGCTGAATAACTACCTCGAGGTCCCAATTCCGGCTCCACACGAAGGAAGAAAACTAGCGCTCGGTACCAGCACCTGTATCTGCACACAGGGGTGCAGGGAGTAATGTGAGTACGCCAACTCAGTAGTAATGAAAATAAGTCAAGTCTAAGCAGTAAGAAACACATAAGATCAAATCATCAGTTCACAATAAGCACAACTTTCTTTCCAACAATATATATATATATATGAAATCAACATTCTTTAAAATCCAACTTTAGTAAAATCCTTTGAAAAATGTGTTTTCCAACAATTTTAGATATAAAATACCCGAAGACTTTAGTGTAAAATGAGATCAATCATAAATAGCCCATCGGGCCAAAACATGAATCATAAATCACCCCTCGGGCAAATCATCACTCAGAATCAGTCGCTCAGTATACCTCACAATCACTCAGTATCAGCCCCTTGGGCAAGCTCACTGTCACTCATGCTTCCCAATCACTCGTCACTCGGCAATCGCACTCAGTAGGTACCTGCGCTCACTGGGGGTGTGCACAGACTCCAGAGGGGCTCCTTCAGCCCAAGCGGTAATATCAAGCCACCTCGTGGCATTTCATATCCTCACAATCAGGCCCTCGTCCTCACTCAGTCAGAAACTCTCAGTATGCCACTCGGGCTATCAGTAAAACGAGGTACACGACCCAAAACATCATTTTATATCTCAAAATAGTGTAAATAAGGCTGAGTTTCGAAAACAGTTAAACATAATATGACTGAGTGTAAATCATAAGTCAACACAGTGAGGAGATAGCAGTAAAAGCCCCCAAGGGGTCTAAACAAGTCGTCGCAAGGCCCCAAACATGGCTTACAACCCAAATATAGCAATAGTTTTAGAACACAATTTAACATATGATTTAAAGTAAATATGCAACTCAATAGTTGTCGCGGAAAGGACCAAGTCCAAATCCCAAAATCAGTGAACGCCACACACTCGTCATCCGGCATGTGCGCCACTCCAAAAATAGTGAGAAAATACAAAGTCCAGGGGTTTCATACCCTCAGAACAAGATTTATAGTCATTACTTACCTCAAGCCGGCCCGAATACTAATCCGCGATGCTCTTGCCTCTCGAATCGGCTCCCGATTGCTCCGAATCTAACCAAAACCAGATTAACATCATCAATATACGCTAAAGGAACAACGCCCAATCGAAAAGTATCAATTTAACCAAAATTCCCGAAATTGGTCAAACCCGAGCCCCGGGACCACGTCTCAGAATTCGATAAAAATTGCATCACAAGAATCCTTATCCTTTCATGAGTCTACACATATAAAATGCATCAAAATCCGACCTCCAATGGCCATTCAAATCATCAAAAGAAGTTCCCAAATTTTCCTCCCATTTTCCCCAATTTCCCCTTTAAATTTCTAAATTTACATGATAAAAATCAAGGCTAAATCATGATATTAACTCAAAAGTGATTGAAGAACACTTACCACAAGAATCCTACTGAAAATCACTTCCAAATCCTCCTTATCCTGAGCCGTCTAATGGTGTTTTGAGTTATGGCCCTAAACCCTCGTTTTGAACTTAGAAAGTTTCTGCCCAGCTCCTTTTTCTTCATCGCGAACTCGTCACTAAGACTGCGTTCGCAGAACAATTCCCAACATGCCTACAATTTACACTATGTGGACGCGTCTTCAAGCCTGCGAACGTGAAGCGCAGGGACACCAAACCTACGGGAATGCACCCCAGGCCCCGCGAACGTATAGGCTAATGGGCATGGGATCCTCAACTGCCTCTTACTCTATGCGAACGCACTCGCTCACCCGCGTTCGCGAAGACCACTCAACTCAACTCACTGTGTTCGCACCTCCAGGCTCGCGAATGCATAGAAGAAAAAATACTCCGCTCCCCAATTCCACTACGTGAACGCGAGACCCCCTCCGCGAACGCATAGGGTAAAACCTTCTGCAGAAATTACACACCAGAACAGCTATGCTCCAAAGCCAAAAATCACCATGTTAACCCCCCGAAACTCACACGAGGTCCTCGGGACCCCAACCAAACATACCAACACATCCCATAACCTCATTCAAACTTAGTTGAGCCTTTGAAACACCAAAAACAATGCAAAAACACCAAAATCACATCAAATTCAAGCCAATGAACTTTGAAATTTCTAAATTTCACCAAGGATGCCGAAACCATCTAAAACACATCTGATTGACCTGAAAATTTGCACACATATCCAAAATGACATTACGAATCTGCTCCAACTTCGAGAATTCCATTCCGACCCCGATAGCCTATTTTCCCCTGCCGACCGGAATTTGCCAAAAACTAACTTTAGCCAATTCAAGCCTAATTCTACACCGGACATCAAAACTTCATTCCGAACACACTCCTAAGTCTCAAATCACTTAACGAAGCTATCCAAGCCATAAAATATACATTCTGAGGTCGTTTACCAACCATAAACTCTAAGTCAACTCTCAGTTGACTCTTCCAACTATGAAGCCAATTTAAGAGACTACGTGTCTCAGTTCTCACCACGACCACTCCGAACCTAAACCAACCAACCTAACAAAACATAAATAGGCTAAGAAAAATATGATAAATCAGAAATAGGGGAAACAGAGATAATCTCACGGAATAACCAGTCGGGTCGTTACAGGCGATCCCCCTTCTTAACATCCTTGATCAGCGAGAGTTGGCGTGCTCCACTTTATCCAGAGCTGCCTTTTGATTTTTGTACGATATACTTGTATATATGGGTATGATGTGTCCCAGTCCCATTCTTGTACAGTTATATTTTCTATTAGAGGTCCGTAGACAGTTATGTACAGTTGGATAGTATGTGACCTTGTCGGCTTCCAGTTTTGGGTATATTGTTGTCTATAGCAGCCTCGCCGGCTCACCCACTATATCTCGCATGTACATGTACATATGTGTTTTGAATAGGTTCTCTCACATATTTTATTCATGTTTATAACTTAGACGCATGCTTAAGGATGTTCGACAGGTAGGACTTCGGCATCCGTCGCGGACCATCGGTTTGGGTCGTGATAAAAGTGGTATCAAAGCAGTTTTTTCCTAGGGTTGTCTAGAGAGCGTGTCTAGAAAGAGTCTTGTTTATGGGTGTGTTGTGCACCACACTTATAGACATGAGGCTACAGGACATATAGGATGTTATCCTCTCTTTTTATCTTAGATCGTGCGATATAAGAATTCATGTTCCTAACAATACGTTATGTTTTCTCATAGTGAAATTCCATCTCAGGCTTCACATACCCCTCCCTCTCCAGGAGAGCTTCGAGGGGCACCAGCTCCAGCGCCTACCCCTGTACGTTCAGCCCCTCAGCCTGATGCACCGGGTCAGGAGATGAGAGATGCTATTCAGCTATTAACTTGATTAGTAGCCGCACAGGCTCGGCGTCAGGAAGTCGATATTGGTCATGTAGATAGGTCTGCCAGTGCGAGGGTTCGCAATTTCATTAATTTATACCATCCGGTATTCATGGAGGCAGATCCAAACGAGGACCCTCAGGTATTTATTGATAGAATACAGAGGACGTTGAGGATAATGAAGGACACTGAGACTGAGTCAGTTAAGCTAGCTTCCTGTAGACTCCAAGATGTTGTACTTAATTAGTACGAGTCTTGGGAATTGTCCAGAGGTGAGGATGCCCCTACAGCAGTATGAGAGGAGTTTATAGAGGCTTTTCTTCGTCATTATCTGCCACCAGAGCTTAGATAGGCCAGAGTTTATAGGTTCTTGACCCTTCGACAGGGTAACATGAGTGTTCGAGAGTACAGTCTTCAATTTGATTCATTGGCTAGGTATGCTCCCACTATTGTATCTAAGATGGAGGATCGGGTTCACCGGTTCGTGATAGGGTTAGAGCCACACTTTCTTAATGATTGTATATCGGTCTCTCTTCAGGAAGACATGGATATTTCTCGTATTCATCCATACACTCAGGGTGTTGAGGAGCGTAAGCAGATGTCGAGGGCCGATCGTGAGCATGATAAGGCCCAGAATAAGAGAGTGAGGTCTACGGGTCCTTCTGGTGAGTTTTGAGGTGGTCAGAGACAACAGTACCCAAGGTATCCAGCCCAGCCATCGGCTAGCGCACCCCCTCAGTTTGGCGATAAAAGATTTGATCGTTCCACATATTCAGGGCCTGGTTAGAATTTCAGGGCCTCAGGTACCCAATATAGGGGCGAGTCAAGTCAGATGAGGCTGCCCTTTCCATGATGTGCTCCGTATGGTAAGCAACATGCTAGGTAGTGCCGTATGAGGTTGGGTGTTTGTTATACTTGTGGTTATCCGGACCACATTATGAAGGATTGTCTAACGAGAGGTGATGCAAGCATAACTCAGCCAACGGGATCTGTAGCTAGTTCGTCATCATTAGTATTCCCCCTGGTCAAGGTTGACAAGAACATATGAGTTGTGGTAGAGGTAAAGGTGAAGTATCTAGCAGGAGCAGTCCTCAGAACTGCATTTATGCATTAGCAGGATGACAAGATCAAGAATCATCACCCGATGTTGTTACAGGTATATTATCAATCTTCTCATATGATGTATATGCGCTAATTGACCCAGGTTCCACCTTATCATACGTTACTTCGTTGGTTTCTAGTAAGTTTGGAATAAAACCTGAATTGGTTAAACCTTTTGAGGTGTCTACACCTATTGGGGATTCAGTGATAGCTAAACGAGTATATAGAGGTAATAGTATTTGATAGTCGATCTACTGTAGCGGATCTAATCGAGTTAGATATGGTATAATTTGATGTTATAATAGGTATGGATTGGTTCGCTTCTTGTCATGCCAACGTTGATTGCAGATCGAAGATAGTCCGATTTCAATTTAAAGGGGAGCCTATTTTGGAATGGAAAGGTAATACGACATCGTCGAGAGGTAAATTTATTTCCTATATCAAGGCAAGGAAGATGATCAGAAAGGGATATATTTGTCACTTAGTTCAAGTTCAGGATATGGAAGCAGAGTTACCAACCATTCAGTCAATCCTTGTGGTTAATGAGTTTCCCTATGAGCTTCCGGGTCTTCCGCCAGAGCGAGAAATTTGAATTTGCTATTGATCTACTACCAGATACTCATCCAATATCTATTCCTCCCTATAGAATGGCCCCCGCAGAGCTGAAAGAGTCAAAGGAACAACTAAAGGACTTGCTTGAAAAAGGCTTTATCAGACCTAGTACATCACCATGGGAAGCACTTGTGTTATTTGTAAGGAAGAAAGATGGTTCCTTACGGACGTGTATTGATTATAGACAGTTGAATAAGGTGACGATATAGAATAAGTACCCGCTCCCGAGGATTGATGATCTATTTGATCAGTTGTAAGGTGCCAAGTGTTTTTCAAAGATAAACTTGAGGTCTGGGTACCATTAGGTAAGGGTTAAGGAGGAAGATATTCCGATGACAACATTCAAGACCAGATACAAGCACTTTGAGTTTCGTGTTATGTCATTCGGTTTGACCAATGCCCCAACAATATTCATGGATTTGATGAACCGTGTGTTCAAGACCTTTTTAGATTTGTTCATAATTGTATTTATCGATGATATAATAGTGTATTCTCGTTCAGAGGGTGAGCATGTAGATCATTTACGTACTGTGCTCAGAGTTCTACAAAAAGGGAAGTTGTATGAAAAATAAATGTGAATTCTAGTTGAACTCTGTAGCTTTCCATGGGCATATCATTTCGGGTGAAGGCATCTGGGTGGATACACAAAATATTGAGGCAGTAAAGACTTGGCCTAGGCCCACAACACCGACGGAGGTTCATAGCTTTCTCAGTTTGGCAGGCTATTAAAGGAGATTTGTAGAGGGATTTTCTTCCCTTTCAGCACCTTTGACAAAGTTGACTCAGAAGGGAGCAACATTTCAATGGATCGATGCTTGCGAATGGAGTTTCCAAGTCATAAAGGAAAGATTAACTTCAGTACCGGTTCTAACGCTCCCAGAAGGGATCGATAGTTATGTTATCTATTGTGATGCTTCAGGCATTGGATTGGGTTGTGTGATGATGCAGCATGGTAAGGTTGTAGCTTATGATTCTAGACATCTAAAAAAGCACGAGAAGAAGTACCCGACCAAAAATTTAGAGTTAGACACGGTGATTCATGCACTAAAGATGTTGAGGAACCACTTGTATGGCATTCATGTTGATATCTATACGAATCATAAGAGCCTCCAGTATATTTCAAGCAAAAGGAATTGAATTTACGTCAAAGGAGATGGTTGGAGCTACTTAAAGACTATGACGTTGAGATTTTATATCATCGGGGGAAGGCGAACGTAGTAGCCGATGCCCTCAGCCGTAGATCTATGGGTAGCCTATCATATTTACAGCAAGAAAAGAGGGGAATAGACCATGAGGTTCATCATCTAGCTAGTCTTGGAGTTCGGTTACTGGACTTAAGTGATATTTGAATTACTATTCAGGATACGGCAACATCCTTTTTAGCAACTGAAGTAAAGGAACGCCCAGTACGAGGATGATGTGTTAGTTTATTATAGGGTTACCACCCCTCATAAGGAGAAGACACCATTTTAAATTACAGAAGATGGGGTCCTCAGATATCGAGGACGATTATGTGTCCCTAATGTTGCAGGGATGCGTCGGCGGGTTATGGGAGAAACTCACTATTCTCGTTATTCTATCCATCTAGGAGCAACAAAGATGTATCATGATATCAGGGAAGTATATTGGTGGGATAGAATGAAGAAGAATATAGCAGAGTTTGTTGCTCAATAATGTCCTAAGTGTCAGCAGGTCAAGATTGAGCATCAAAAACCCGATGGATTATTGCAAGCTATAGAGATTCCAACATGGAAATGGGAAGTAATTAATATGGATTACATCGTAGGCTTACCTCGTACCCAGCGTAAATTTTATTCGATATGGGTGATTGTTGATAGGATTACAAAGTCATCCCATTTTATACCCGCTAGGACTACATATTCCGTAGAGGATTATGCAAGGCTTCATATTAAGGAGATAGTACGACTACATGGTGTCCCTGTATCTATTATCTCAGATAGAGGATCTCAATTTACAGCTATTTTCTGGAGTCCTCCCAAAAAGTATTGGGGACTCAGGTAAGTCTTAGTACAACATTTCATCCCCAGACAGATGACAAGTTTAGCGTACTATCCAGACACTTGAGGATATGTTATGAGCTTGTGTGATAGACTTCAAAGGTAGCTGGGATAATCATCTTCCGCTTATTGAGTTTGCATATGATAATAGCTACCATTCAAGTATTGAGATGGCTCCATATGAAGCTCTTTACGGACGGAAGTGTAGGTCGCCTATAAGGTGGTTTGATGTTAGGGAAACTACGTTAGTAGGACCATAATTTGTACAACAGGAAATCGAGAAAATTAAGCTTATACATGAAAGGCTATTAGCAGCTCAAAGCCGTCAAAAGTCTTATGCGGATAATCGACGATAAGACTTGGAGTTTCAGGTTAACGACTGTGCATTCCTAAAGGTGTCACCGATGAAAGGTGTTATGAGGTTCAATAAGAAAGGAAAACCTAACGCTCGGTACATTGGACCATATAGGATCATACGCAAGGTAAGTCAGGTAGCATATGAGTTAGACTTTCCTTTTGATTTAGAGTCCGTACATCCAGGCTTTCATGTGTCTATGCTCCGTAAATATATCGAAGATCCTTTTAGAATCGTGTCAGTTGACGATGTTCAGGTCATAGAGAAACTATCATATGAAGAAACTCCCATTGCTATATTAGACAGACAGGTTCAGAGATTGAGAACTAAAGACGTAGCTTCGGTGAAAGTACTTTGGAGAAATAACAATGTGGAAGAAATGACTTGGGAGGCCAAAGAAGACATGAAGTCCAGATATCCCTACTTATTTCCTCCTCCAAAGAAGGGTCCGACTGAGACATCACAACCTTAAGGTACGTGTATGGATTCTTGTGTTAGTTATTGTCATTGGTCGTGTAAGGCCATTGTCGTTATTGATGATTGTGGTCCTATGTGGCGTTGATATTGAGTTTTACAAGAAGAGTTGGTAGTAGTATTGTTACAGAGGCGACTCTGCCAAAGTTATATAGATCTCGGGGAGTTAAACATTCGAGGATGAATGTTTCTAAGGGGGGAAGGATGTTACATCTCTCGTTTTCGAACGTTAAATTTTCATCTTCAGTTAATTGACGTAGACTCAGGATGAAATTATCTTGAGGTTAACGTATTTATGCTATTTATAACAAGCGATAAGTAAGTGTCATGAAGGATAAATGGTACACGGATTAAAGCAAATGAGTTTCATTGAAGGTTGTCGAATTTGGATAAAATACGGTCCAAGCTATAATACCTGATATTTATTGACTAGTACCATACAAGGTACCATGTGACTGTGATAGTATGATGTATATAGTATGTTAAAAATGAGTACTATTTTAAGTAATTTGAAATAATTCTTAATTATGTGGATAATTGGTTAATTATCGGGTAACTGGAAATTTCCTAATTAACTACTAAGTTATGGATGAAGATTAAAATCCCCCCCCCCCAACCCCACGTGGCAGCAAGCCACTTCTTAATCAAATGACTCTTGGTCATTTTTGGTTAGGTGGAAAAGTAATGTGTTAATTAAAAGACACTTCATTGCTCATATTCTGAATACAAAGACTTGTAAAAGTAATGTGTTAAGTACACAACACTTAATTTCTTATATTTTGTATACAAAAGCACTACAATCAGAACGTTAACAATTCTTACAAGTTTTAAACAAAACTCCTTGCAACCAAACGATTCCAACGAGAATTATTAGAACCTTAGCAACGTAAAATTTTGCGGTTCTAAAGGAGTACGGTGCAACCTTTTCCAAGAATATCATACGGATTTTTCCCTACTCCAGGTATGTTAAGGTTATCCCTTCTTTATTTTTGGCATGATCCAAATAATACAAAAAGAAACGAGCAAACACACAACTTTCATAAACGACTCTATTCATAGAAATACTAGGGGTCTCTATGTTCTTGATGCCCCATGTGATGTATTATTATATCTTCTGTTCATGGGTCTCAGAATAGTACGTAGTTGATAAAGTTTATCCGAAAGGAATATTGAGATTATTAACATATTTTCATGCATTTCATTCATTTATACATGTACATTGACCCATGACCAGATGGCGTTATATACGCGTATTTATATGTATATGAGATATGGGAAAATTTTACGACGTTATATATGCACCACCACCTGATCAGTTGGTATATGTTGATGATTTTTCCCCCTCAGTGGCCGAGATGATATGATGGGATGCCCTATGAGGCTTGATGATATTATGTATACCTATACCTATTCATGACACAACATTTACACGCGCGTACATGATATTATAAATGTTTTAGGATTTACAAAGTGGTTTAGACTTACAATCAAAATTCTTTATTCCATGTTTCATCTATGTCTGTTATGTACTGATTTTCAAGCCTTACATACTCAGGACATTATTCGTATTGACGCCCTATTTCCTAGGTCCTGTGTTTCATGCCCGCAGATGCAGGTAGGCAAGCTGACGGTCCCCCTTCTTAGGATCCATGATCAGCGAGAGTCGGCGTGCTCCACTTGATCCGGAGCTGCCTTTTGATTTTGGTACAATATACTTGTATACATATATGGGTATGATGTGGCCCAGTCTCGTCCTTGTTTAGTTATATTTTCTATTAGAGGTCTGTAGATAGTTATGTACAATTGGCTAGTATGTGGCCTTGTCGGCTTCCAGTTTTGGGTGTATTGTTGTCTATAGTAGCCTCGCCGACTCACCCATTGTATTCCGCATGTATATGCACATATGTATATTGAATAGGTTTCCCTCACGTATGTTATTCATGTTTATAACTTAGACACATGCTTAAGGAAGTTCGACAGGTAGGAGTCGGGCATCCATTGCGGCCCACCGGTTGGGGTCTTGACATTTAGGTTCGTCCACATAAATGAAAGGAACTGATTTTGGTGAAGTCATTCAACTACTGCATTCGGTATTGGACGTGGACAGTTATTATGAAATTAACTCAACCAATCTAATTTGGGATTGGAGAAATGCGTTTATAAAATATTTAAGGGATGACAAATTTTTTGAATATACAAAAGCATTCTGGGAAGTACGGACTAAAGTAGCTCGTTATTGTCTTGTTGACTGTCAACTTTATAGGAGATCTTTTCAAGGACCATTGGCTCGTTGTTTAGGGATGTTACACCCCATGTTTTTGTACGTGAGAGTACATCGTAAGTCAATTGATGTATGCTCTAAATGAGATTATATTTGGAAGTATATAAAGTAAGTTAATATTTTTTCCTTGGAGGATACAAATATTTAAGATCATGAATAACAAGTACCAAGAGGGTTGGAAGGCTTAGAAGCTAAACTAATTGAAGAAAATAAGTTTCGTCGGCAATCGACAAGTTAGGAATGTTATTACATGTACTTTTGGGGTGAGACTAGGGTGTTTAACATGATAATGAGGTTATGTTATGAGATATTATATTCGTATGATATTCGTATGTTGAGTTTTGAAGTCAAGCGAGTTGTGGAACAAAAGTTGGAAAAGGTGATCACAAGTTACATTTATAAATGTGCTGAAAATTAGGTCAAATGTCATTGATATTTTCTCTCAATTTGGTTGGATTTTCGGGTTGATCCACAAATTAAACTAAAGGTTACGAGTCTAATTTCAAATTCATTAAATATTTCGTCGATACAACATAGGAGTATACAAATATTCGCGTTTTCGCGAGACTGTGCAAGCCGCTCCCTATGGGATCCACTTAGACGGTTGAGACGTCTTGATATATATGTGACTCCTCAAGCCCGTTTTAACTCATTATTATTAACTCTCTTCAGACCCTAGACACCTAAAAAATTCTTCTCAATGTTCTCTTTTGATCTAAGACCCAAACCAAGGGCAAACAACACAAATCAAGTGTCGGGAATCCCGTGGCGCTAGTGAGTTTCTTGTTCTTCATGTGGTCTTAATTTTGGTGTTGTTACAGCTCGTTAAGGGAGTTGTTTAAAGTGGTTTAATTTCTGTATAATACTCTCCCAAGGTTTTAATATCAATCCTAGGTGATTTCAAGTCTTCCAAAGTGATTCTAGTGTCGTGAAACCGGAATTGGTTGCTAGTTCCGCTTCCTTGTTCTTGTGGATGAGTTGGAAGGATATTTCGTGGTGAACTAAGCTCAAATGGGAGTTTTTCTATCCATTTAAAGGTAAGGAATATCTTACTCTACATGTATTTAATATTATCCAAGTTACGGCTAAGTCTTCGAAGCTACAACTTGTGAGATATTGATCGAAAGGCTTGTTAGTAGTGTTGTTGATTGTTGGACTGTTTAGGAGGTGTTCTTGAAGTATTTTATTTCTGGAAAATTTATGAAATAACCTGAGTATATTGTGATGTGATTGTCAACATTTCCCTGAATATAAATAAGAGGGAAAGAGTTCAAAATATAGTGTTATTAGACATGAACCGAGCTTGCTGCTCGACGTGTTATTGTACTGGTTGTGTTCCATTTAGCTATTGGTTGATGTTTGATCTGTATGGCGACTTTTAGTAACTTATGGGATGTAGTAAAAGTAAGGGAGGTGCTGTCGATTTTCTTGTAGAATATTGGTTTTGACATATGAGAGATACAACTCTTATATGATGATGATGAAGTCGGTTTACTTTCTTTTGGCATTATCTAAAGTGAACTGAACCTAAACGATACGTTATTTCATAATGGATCTACTCCTAGAAACTAAGGTTGTCCATGTTGTTCTTTCTTTATCAAGTTATTCTAACCAAGTATTTATGATCCTCGAATCCTATAAAGATTTATATTGATGGTATGGATGTCCTTAAAGTTAATCGAGGGTGCGATGACCTTACATCACTTCGAAAGGTTAAGAATGTTACTCTGTGAGCCCATCGTGTATTATATATATGTATCTATTTTACTCTACTGAGCCGCGCTATAGTTGGCTGGGTACGCCACCTATTGTGAAACCGATGACCAGTTGGGTTTTACGAAGTTCCACGTGGCGGGGTACTATTCTACCGAGCCTTATGATGACCAGGTACATTTTTATTGAGCCTATTACGGTCAGGTACGATATGATGATGATGATTTCCACAGGGTCATATGTATTTAAATGTTTATGTATGTATGTATGTATGCATGTATGTATGTATATATATATATATATATATATGTATCATGCATTTCGCGTTAGTAGCCCTCAGAGGCACTCAGATGTTACAGGTTGTATCTTTTCTATCTCTCTTTGCAAGTTGTAACTTCTCTATCTCTCTTTGCATTCGATTTCTTATTTATGCTTTTCTGCCTTACATACTCAGTACCTTATTGGTACTGATGTCCCTTTTTCCTAGCGACGTTACATTTGATTCCTGTAGGTCACTATAGATAGGTTGATAGTCCTCCTAGTTGGCTATCAGCTCAGCGAAAGGTGTTGGTGCACTCTGCTTGCTCTGGAGTTCCCTAATTGGTCACTATGATTTAGATATGTATTGATTGGTATGTCAGGGCCCTGTCCCGATCTTTATGACATTTATGTACTATTAGAGGCTTGTAGAGAGATGTCATGTATATGGATACTTGTATGGATTTTTCGGCCTATGGTTTGAGTATACAAATGATCATGTCGGCCTTATATGCCCGTATGTCACATGCATAAGTTTATATATCATGTTTGGTCGTCCTATGTTGAGTATTTCCTTATGTTTTATTTTGGTTATCTCATGACGACCCTTATGGACCACTTACCATGATGGTATGATAAGAAAGATACATTACGTTGGTACTCGGTTGAGTAAGGCAGCGGGTGCCCGTCGCAGCGCTCCAATTTGGGTCGTGACAAAATTGGTATCAGAGCAGTTCTGTGTTAAGGTGTCTACAAGTCGTGTCTAGTAGAGTCTTGTTTATGGGTGTGTTGTGCACCACACTTATAAGCAGAAGGCTACATGGCATTTAGGACTGTCACTCTTTCTTCTTACTCTAGATCGTGTGGTAGATCTAAATTGTAAGAATTCAAACTTCTAATTTCTACTTTATTTGTAATACAACAATACCTACATCCAGAAAGACAGTTGGTAAGAGATTGAATGTGGCTGTGGAAGAGTTGAGTCAAAGGAACTCGATTTTGCATCATTCTTAGGATGAGCAAATGTAAGGTCTTCAGTAGGTCATGTGTGTACTAAGACGTGTAAGCTTCTTGATAAGGAGACCTAATGCATGAATATCTATCCACCCATATGGTAAAAAGCAACGAGAGAATGCGAAGGTAGATACATGTTTTAATAAAATAAAAGAAGCAAAGTGAAGAAGGGTATGGGGTACCCAGTTAGTGAAGATTATCAGCATTTACAATTCAGGTAGAGAAATATAAGCATTATGAGTTACTTTCAACAGTAACATAGATATACACAATTGACCAAACCTATCTTAGCTACGCCCTATGGGATCTAACAAATATAATTTAAGATAAGGATGGGATATCAGGATCCAGCTGGGGTTAGAGTAACCCAAAATGGTAGATGGATTGTTAGCATGCATTAGCTGACATTTCCAAAGGATATTGCAAACATGGTAATAGTTCTCCTAGTGAGACACCCAGATAGTGCACTCTAGAATAATACAGTTAGATATGAATACTAGAATGTTCTGAAAGTTCATAAGATAGGCACAAAAATTCTAGAAGGGATGAATATTTACCTTAGTATGACTCCCATCCCTAGTAAAGAGAGAATGTTAGGCGACCGAAAAAGCTAGTGAGATGGTGCAAGGGGAGATAAAACCGAAATAATATTTTGTTAAAGTTTTCAGAATAAGGTAATAGACAAAAATATTAGCAGGAGAATAAAAGAGAGTAAATGAAGCATTATGAGTAAGATGTGGTAAATGGATGATAAAGGTAAATCAAAATATTACAAGATGAAAGAATTTATAGTCAAGTGAAGGAAATGACAAGAGGAAACATGCCTTGAGACAATAAAATAGTATAAGGATAACTATATACAAGTAAGAACATCAAAAATTCCTTTGGGTATACGATGTCATAAGCTCACAACTTTACAAGAGTAAACGGGTCTCCCCTAAGTATTACCACGAAAGAATAGCTGAAGAAATAAAGAAGAAGGCTTAAACCTAAGCATAGTGACCTAAAGAAGAAATGATCTTCTACCAATAGTCTCACTACAACATCGTGTGCACTCTATGAGAAAGTGGAACCTATTGTGACTAATGAAGGGGAAGTAAAATCAAAAGTATTATTCTAGATCATTTGGGTTGCATGGAATTAAAATATGTGTGGCCACTAAGATAAGACAATTATTCATGCAAAAAGTGGAAGAACGACCAAGAAAAGAAATTACTTACATTTAAAGATAACTGAGAAGGCACGAAAGGAAATATATGTTGCTAGCAATTTAAAGGAAGATTGCGAGTAGTATAAATAGATATGTGTAGTTCGCAAGCTAAAGTATGCTAGAGCGACAATGTTTTAGGTTGATAGGAGTAAGGATAAGAAAAGGTGAGCGAGAAGGTGACAAGAATAGGTAAGGCTCGGAATTAAGCCCATCAAAACAAGAGGGATGTTGGTTTTCATAAGTTATAGAAAGCTCAGTATAGCCTAAATGAACTCACAGAAGTTTAAAACTAGGAGCATTTATGTCACGACCCAAAACCTAACATGTCAGATGGAGCCTATCGATGGTACTAGGAAAGTCAATTTTCCCAAAATACTTCAGTAATTCATTATAAAGGTAGTTTAAAACTTTTCCATATCAGAAGTTTTCATAAAAAAACCAAACTTTAACTCATAATAGAATCAAAAGTGCGGAAAACTAGCCCCAAACATCGAGGTGTCACAAACTCATGAGCATCTAAATAACCAAACTAATACAACCAGTGTCTAAGTATCAATACAGGACAGAAAGAGATGTAGAAGGAGAAACAAGGTCCTGCGGACTCCGGCAGCTACTTTGTAGTCTCTGGTACTCGATCGCGCTCGAACTCAAAGATCTTATGCTAAAAAACACTCGGATTTGCAAATGAAGTGCAGGGTGTAGTATGAGTACAACCAACTCAGCAAGTAACAGAAATAAGTAACTGAGAAGCAGTGACGTGCTGTACAGAACAGTTCATTTTGATATTTTTCAAAGTCTAAGAATATACATGAGTAAATGCCAGTAACATGAGTCAAATCAGTTGCATATTTACCAAGTTCAAGTAAAACCAAATAAAACAAGTTCCCGAAAGTTCAAACCGTAGCATAAATCAGTTAAATGCAAGGAGACAGATGCAACATCACAGGGTATCACTCAATCTCTCAATATCTCAACACTCGGCTCTCAGCCCTCAATACACACGCTCAATAGGTACTGCACTCACTGGGGGTGTACAGACTCCAGAGGGGCTTCAACGGCCCAAGCGCTATATTCTGCACGGACAAGTCACGTGCTATAATATCATAACAAGGTCCACACGGACAACTCACATGCTACCATATCATATCAGGATAGACACAGACAACTCATGTGCCGCACGGACAACTCACGTGCTAAGGTACAAAACCTCACAAACAGGCCCTCAACCTCACTCAGTCATGAACCTCTCTAGTCTAACAACCCTCAACAAGGAAAGGGGAACAACCCAAATCAGAATGCTAAAGTGTATCAGGAAGGAAATAACAGAGACTGAGGTAAACGTATACATGAAATACTTTGACTGAGTATAACAACCATAAGCAGGTACGTAGCCTAAGCATGATTTCTAACATGCGAGGCAGTCAAATTTCTTTACAGTCTCACGGGACAGACCAAGTCACAATCCCTCACGGTGTACACTCACACGGCCGTTACCTAGCATGTGTTCCACCTCTGAACAGTCACATCATACCAAACTCTAAGTTTCATACCTTCAACACCAGATTTAATATTGTTACTTACCTCAACATCGTACAAATCCTACTCTGAAATGCCCATTCCTCTTGAGCTGGCCTCCATATGCCCCAAATCGAGCCACAAACAATATGAGATAATCAATATTGTCTAAAAGGATCAATCCCACAAGAAACCTACTAAAATCTAGCCCAAACTCTGAAATCGGATCATATCTGGCCCCTGAGACCATGTCTTGAAATCCGACAAAAATCACAAATCCCGAAAGCCCATTCACTCACGAGTTTAGCCATACCAAATATACCAAAATCCCACCTCAATTGCCCGTCGAAAACCCTAAAGTTCACTCTCCAATCCCCAAGCCCTAAACTCCCATATTTCCAACTCAAATCCCTAATTCAGTGATGAACAAAGCCATAGATTCACGGAAATTAGACAAATACGGGTTAGAATTACTTACCCTAACGTTGTCCTTGAACTTTCTCGAAAAATCACCTTTCTCCCGAGCTTCTCAATTCCAAATTGAAAATGAAAAATGAAACCTCAAGCTGGTGTTTTCAGCCCAGCAAAAACCGCACATGTGGTCTTTCTTCTGCACATGCAGAAGCAAATATGCGGGCCGGGATCCACTTCTGCGGAAAGTAATTTAAAGTCTGACTCTTCTCCTGCGATCACTTGAACGAATCTGCGGCCACCGCAGATGCGGGACACAAGCTGCACATGTGATCCAACTGCGCACCTGCACATATCAAATCGCTTCTGCGACACCCGTAGATGTGGTATTTCCATCACTCATGCGGCATGAGCACAAGACTTCCTTAACCGCACCTACGGCTCTTCCTTCTCTCCTGTGGTCTCGCACCTGCGGTTCCCACTCCATAGATGCGGAAAACACCAGTAGCAGCAACTTCGGCTGCATTTTTCAAACTCTAAACAATATGATAACCACCCGCAATCACCCCGAGGCCCTCGAGACCTCCACCAAACATCCCAACAGGTCATATAACCCCATACAAACTTAGTCAAACCCTCGAATCACTCAAAACAACATCAAAACATCAAATTACACCCGAATTCAAGCCTAAGAACTTCTAAACTTCTGAATACTGCAAACGGCATCGAAACCTATCAAACCACATCCGATTGACTTCAAATTTTACAAACACATCAAAAATGACACCACAACCCTACTCTAATTTCTGGAAATTAATTCCGACCCAGATATCAAAATTTCCACTACCAACAAAAATCGCTAAGTTTCCAACATTCGCCAATTCAAGCCTAATTCTACTACTTGACCACCAAATCACCTTCTGGATGCGCTCCTAAGTGCGAAACCATCTAAAAAAGCTAACGGGACCATCAAAATTCAAAATTCGAGGTACTTTACACACAAGTCGACATCCTGTCGACTTTTTCCAACTTAAGTTTCTAATAAAGAGACTAAGTGTCTCAATTTCTCTCCGAAACCACTCCGGACCCGAACCAACCAACCCGATACGATATAATATAGCTGTAAAGCACAAAAGAAGAATAAAAGGGGAAATAGGGTTATAAATCTTGGAACAACTGGTCGGGTCGTTACATCCTTTCCCTCTTAAACAAACGTTCCCTCGAACGGGTCTAGAAACATACCCGAAGTCTCAACTAGGTGTGGATATCTGCTCTGCATCTCCCTCTCGGTCTCCCAAGTGGCCTTCTCCGCATGCTAACCTCTCCACTGGACCTTCACTAAAGCTATATCCTTTGACCTCAACTTCCAAACCTACCGCTCTAAAATGGCTACCGGTACCACATCATAAGTCATATCACTATCAAACTGAACCGTGCTAAAATCCAAAACATGGTATGGATCGCCATTATACCTTTGGAGCATAGAAACATGAAATACTGGATGCACACTCGACAAGCTAGGTGGGAAGGCAAGCTTGTAAGACACCTCCCCTATCCTCTGAAGAACCTTAAAAGGCCAAATGAACCGGGGTCTCAACTTTCCCCTCTTCCCAAATCTCATAGCACCCTTCATAGGTGATACCTTCAGCAGAACCTTCTCCCTAACCATGAAAGACACACCACAGACCTTCATGTCCGCATTGCTCTTCTTCCTAGATTGCGCCCTGCGCGGCGCTTCTGAATCAATTTCACCTTGTCTAATGCATCCTGGACCAAGTCTGTACCCAAGATCCTAGCCTCACCCGGATCAAACCATTCCACTGATAACTGTTGTTATATGAACACTCCGCGAGAGGAAAAAGCTAGTCCCATGAACCCCCAAAATCAATGACACAAGCGCGTAACATGTCATACAGTATCTTGATAGTGCGCTCGGACTGTCCGTCCGTCTGGGGGTGAAAGGATGTGCTCAACTTAACTTGAGTACTCAACTCTCGCTGCACGACCCTCCAATACTATGATGTAAATTGTGTGCCTCTATCTGAAATGATGGAAATTGAGTCACCATGAAGGCGAACAATCTCTCGGATGTGAATCTCAGACAACCGCTCTGAAGAGTAAGTAGTACCAACTGGAATGAAGTGCACGGACTTATTCAGCCTATCCACAATCACTCAAATAGCATCAAACTTCCTCGAAGTCCGTGGGAGCCCAACTACAAAATCTAGGGTGATCCGCTCCTACTTCCACTCTGGGATCTCTAACCTCTAAAGCAAGCCACCCGGTCTCGGATGCTCATACTTAACTTGCTGACAATTGAGACACCGAGCCACAAACCCAACTATATCCTCCTTCATTCGCCTCCACCAATAGTGCTGTCTCAAATCCTAGTACATCTTCGCGGCACCCGAATGGATGGAATACCACAAGTTGTGGGCCTCCTCAAGAAGTCAACTCCCAAAGCCAGTCTATATTGGGCACACATATCCGGCCCTGCATCCTCAACAAGCCATCATAATCAATAGTCACATCTCTAGCATCACTCTCGTTGAACCTTGTCTTGAAGAACTAACAGATGGGGCTCATCATACTAACGCTCCCTGATACGGTCATAAAGGGAATACCTAGAGACCACACAAGAAAATACCCGACTCGGCTCCGAAATATCCAATATGACAAGCTGACTAGCTAAGGCCTGAACATCCAATGCCAAAGGTCTCTCTACTGTTGGAAGATACACTAAACTCCCCAAACTCTCCGCCCAGCGACTCAAGGCATCGGCCACTACATTGGCCGTCCGGGGATGGTAAAAAATAGTAATATTGTAGTCCTTAAGAAGCTCCGATCATCTCCGCTGATGCAAAAGAAGATCCTTCTACTTGAACATATGCTGCAAACTCTAGTGATCAGTATAGATCTCACAATGAAGCCCGTACAAATAGTGCCGCCAAATATTTAAAGCGTGAACAATAGTTGCTAACTCAAGATCATGGACACGATAGTCATTCTCATGAGTATTCAACTGGCACAAAGCATAAGAAATCACTCTACCCTCCTGCATCAGAACACATCCAATACCTGTCCGCTCGGGATCATAATACACGGTGTAAGATCCTGAAGCTGATGGAAGAACTAGAATTTTAGTCGTGGTCAAATCAGTCTTGAGCTTCTGAAATCTCTCCTCGCACTCATCCAACTACTTGAATGGAGCACCCTTTTGGGTCAAGTTTGTCAAGGGCGATGTAATAGATGAAAGACCCTCCATAAAATGACGGTAATAGCCCGCCAAACCAAGAAAGCTCCTAATCTCCGTGGATGAGGACGGTTTAGACCAACTTTGCACCGCCTCTATCTTCTTCAGATCCACCTGAATATCCTCACTGGACACTACGTGCCCCAAGAACACCACTTAACCGAGTGAAAACTCACACTTGGAGAACGTTGCATAAAGCTTTTCCACCCTTAATCTCTGTAATACAATCCTCAGATGCAGAGCATGCTCCTCTTAGCTACGAGAGTACACTGGGATGTCATCAATGAATACAATAATGAATTAGTCTAAATAGGGCTGAAATACACTGTTCATCAAATGCATGAACGCTGCTGGGTCATTGGTCAGTCAAAAATACATCACCAGGAACTCATAATGTCCATATCGGGTCCTGAAAGCTGTCTTAAGAATATCGGAATCCCGAATCTTCAGCTGGTGATACCCGGACCTCAAATCAATCTTGGAGAACCCCCTCGCTCCCAAATGCTGGTCAAATAGATCATCAATAAGAGGCAAATGCTACTTGTTCTTGACTGTTACCTTGCTCAACTGCCTATAATCAATGCACATCCTCATGGAACCATCTTTCCTCTTCAAAAATAGAACAGTTGCACCCCAAGGTGACATGCTAGGCCGAATAAACCCCTTATCAAGGAGTTCCTGAAGTTTTTCTTTCAACTGCTTCAACTCCGCCGGTGCCATACGATACAGTGGAATAGAAATAGGCTAAGTGCCCGGCACCAAATCAATAAAAAATCAATATCCCTTTCCGGTGGCATGCCCGGTAGGTCTGCAGTAAACACATCCAAAAAATCATGTACCAACAAAACAGAATTAGTGGCAGGAGTCTATGCACTAACATCCCTCACAAAAGAAAAATAGGATTAGACAACCCTTCTCAACCATACGCTTAGCCTTCAAGTGTGAAATTACCCTACTAGGTACATTGACTATAGAACAGGTCCAATCAGCCCTCGACAAACTCGGTATCGCCAACGTCATGGTCTTAGAGTGACAATCTAGAACAACATGACATGAATACAACCAATCCATACCCAATATCACATCAAAGTCGACCATACTGAGCAGTAAAAGGTCCACTCGGGTCTCCAGACCCCCAATAGTTACCACACATGACCAATATACGCGGTCCACAATAATAGTATCACCCACAGAAGTAGATACATTAACATATGAGACTAAGGACTCACTGGCCATATCCAAAAAATGAGCGAAATATGAGGAAACATATGAATAAGTGGAACCAGGGTCAAATAATATAGAGGCATCTCTGTGGTAAATTGAGACAATACCTGTAATCACAATATCTGAAACACAATGGCATTTGGTCTGGCAAGGAGGGCAAAGAAACGGGCCTGGACACCCCCTGATCTGCCTCCCCCTCTTGGGAGACCCTAGCTGATTGAGCTCTACCCTTTGCTGGCTGAGCTCCACCCCTAGCTGACTGGGCGGGTGGTGAAGGAACTGGTGCAAGTTCTATCAGTCGAGTACTCTGCTATGGATCCCCACTCAATAACTTAGGGCAATCTCTCATAATGTGACCAAAATCTCTGCACTCGAAACAACCCCCCCTCTAACGCAAGTGCTGCTCAAGATTCCTAGAGGAACTGCCCTTGGATACCTAAGCTGATGAGGTATGGTGAGAACTCTATGCTGGCAGTGAATTGAATGATTATTGGCCCTACTGATGACTGTGGGAACTATGGCCAGATGATGCACCACGGTGAAATGGGCGAGCTATCCGAGCATGTCTGAAAGGATGACCTCTACCGTGCTGGAACTGACCCCGAAAAGGAGCACCGCTGAATCCATCCTGTTGATGAGGCCTCTTGGCCTCCCTCTCAACCCTCTCCTAACCGCGAACCATCTTAATCTTCCGAGAAATGTCGACAACCTCACCAAAGGTAGCACTAGACACTCTCTCTCTGGTCATAAGTAATCGCAGCTAAAAAGTGAGGCCATCTATAAACCTCCCGATCATCTCCTTGTCTGTGGGAACCAACCAGATAGAATGATGGTCCAACTTCAAGAATCTCATCTCATACTACGTCACAAACATATCACCCTAATGAAGCTGCTCAAACTGTTTGCGTAGCTTCTCTCTGCGAGACTAAGGCACGAATTTCTCCAAAAAGACAACGGAGAACTACTGCCAAGTATGGGGTGTGCGCCAATCGGCCTATGCCTCTCGTAAGCCTCCCACCATCTAAATACAGCCCCAGAAAACTTAAAAATAGTGAACGAGACCCCACAAGTCTCCAGAATACCTGCTGTACAGAGTATCCTATGACACTTGTCCAAGAAATCCTGTGCATCCTCTCTCTCTGCACCACTAAAGGTGGAGGCTAGAGTTTCCCAAACTTCTCCAACCTACGCTGATCATCCTCAGGCATAGCGGGACCTACATAGTCCTATTTAGCTGCAACCGACTGGGCTGGTGGTGCCTCCGGTGTCTGAAGTCCCTCTACAACCTGCTCAGGTGTGCGGGTGGGGGGAGTCTGAGTGCCTCCCCCGGCCTGAGAAGTGGTTGCGGCCGTTGAAGCAGAGACTGCCTGAGCAAGGCAAGTACACATTGTCAGAATCTGAGCTAAGGCATCCTTAAGGCCAGGAATCATGATGGGCACAGGTGGTGTCGGACCTGGTCCTGCTGGAGCATCCATAACTTGGACCTGGTCTTGATTTGGGGCAACTGGAAGATCTGCAGGTACTGCCCCCAACTGCCGTGCGAGCTGCACCTCTACCGCTACCACAGCCTCTACCGCGGCCTCAGCCTCTCGCGGACCTGGATGGTGGTATTAGTGGCTGGCCCTCCTGCTCGGTAGTACGAGTCCTCACCATCTGTGAGGGAATGAAACAATAGATGTTTAGCTACAGGAATAAACAGATTCGCACGACAAGAATTCAAGAATGTGAAATTTTCCTAAGAGTTTTGCAGCCTCTGGAAGATAATTACAGACGTCTCTGTAGCGATCCGCAAGACTCTACTAACCTCCTCATGACTCGTGAGATCTATGTAACTTAGGCTCTGATACCAACTTGTCACGATCCAAAACCTAACATGTCATGATGGCGCCTATCGATGGTACTAGGCAAGCCGATTGTTCCAAAATATTTCAGTAATTCATTATAAAGGTAGTTTAAAACTTTTCCATATCAGAAATTTTCATAAAAAAACCAAAGTTTAACTCAAAATAGAATCAAAAGTGCGGAAAACTAGCCCCAATCATCGGGGTGTCACCAAGTCATGAGCATCTAAATAACCAAACTAATACAACCAATGTCTAAGTATCAATACATAACATAAAGAGATATAAAAGTAGAAACAAGGTCCTACGGACGCCGGCAGCTACCTCATAGTCTCCGGTACTCGATCGCGCCCGTACTCAACGATCTGCATGCTCAAATACACCTGGATCTGCACATGAAGTGCAAGGTGTAGTATGAATACAACCAACTCAGCAAGTAACACAAATAAATAAGGAACTGAGTAGCAGTGATGAGCTATACAACACAGTTCATTTCGATAATTTTCAAAGCCTAAGAATAGACATGAGTAAATTCTAGTAACATGAGTCAAATTAGTGGCATATTTACCAAGTTCAAATAAAACCAAATATAACAAGTTCCTGGAAGTTCAAAGAGTAGCATGAGTCAGCTAAATACAACAACAAAAGAGACAGATGCAACCTCAGAGGGTACTGTCACTCAAGCTCTCAATAGCTCAACACTCACCTATTATCCCTCAATACACACGCTCAATAGGTACCTACGCCCACTGGGGGTGTACAGACTCCGGAGGGGCTCCTATAGCCCAAGCGCTAAAATCTGCACGGACAACTCACGTGCTATAATATCATATCAAGGTCCACACGAACAACTCACGTGCTACCATATCATATTAGGATCCACACAGACAACTCACGTGCCGCACGTACAACTCACGCGCTAAGGTATAAAACCTCACAAAAAGGCCCTCAACCTCACTCAGTCTTGAACCTCTCTAGTCTCACTTCCCTCAACAAAGAGAGGGGAACAACCCAAATCAGAATGCTATAGTGTATCACCGGGGAAATAACAGAGACTGAGGTAAACCTATACAGGAATTACTTTGACTAGGTATAACAACCATAAGCAGGTACGTAGCCTAAGCATGATTTCTAACATGAAAGGCAGTTAAATTGCTAGCAGACAAGTAATACAGATAAACACAAAAGGCTATTAGACTTTACAGTCTCATAGGATGGACCAATTCACAATCCCCCACAGTGTACACTCACACGCCCGTCACCTAGCATGTGTTTCACCTCCGAACAGTCACATCATACCAAACTCCGGGTTTCATACCCTTAAGACTAGATCAAAAATTTTACTTACCTCAAAATCGTAGAAATCCTACTCCGAAATGCCCTTTCCTCTTGAACCGTCTTCCAAATGCCCCGAATCTAGTCAGAAACAGTACAAGATAATCAATATTGGCTAAAAGGATCAATCCCAGAAGAAAACTACTGAAATCTAGCCAAAAATCTGCAATTGATTCAAACCCAGTCCCTGAGACCATGTCTCGAAATCTGACAAATATCACAAAACCCGAAAGCCCACTCACTCACAAGTCTATTCATACCAAATTTACCAAAACCAGACCTCAATTGCCCCTCCAAAACCCCAAAGTTCACTCTCCAATCCCCAAGCCCTAAACTCCTAAATTTCCAACTCAAATCCCTAATTAAGTGATGAACAAAGCCATAGATTCATAGAAATTAGACCAATACGGGTTAGAATTACTTTCCCCAACATTTTCCTTGAATTTCCTCAAAAAATCGCCTCATTCCCGAGCTTCTCAAGTCAAAAATTGAAAAGTTAAGACAAAACCTCGAGCTGGTATTTTCTGCCCAGCAAAAGCCGTACCTGTAGTCCTTCTTCCGCACATGCGGAAGCGCATCTACGAGCCAGGATCCTCTTCTACAGAAACTCATTAAAAGGCTGACTCTACTCCTGCGATCAATTTATCGCATATGTAGCCACCGTAGATGCGGGATCCAAGCCGCATCTGCGCCTCTCAAACCACTTATGTGACCACCGCAGATGCGGGATTTCCATCGCACCTATGGCCTGATCGTAGGTATTCCTTAGCCATACATGTGGCTCTTCCTTTGCTCCTGTGGCCTCGCACTTGCGATTCCCACTTCGCAGGTGCAAAAAACACTAGTAGCAGCAGCTTCAGCTGCATTTTTCCAACTCTAAACAATCTGATAACCACCCGGAATAACCCCGATGCCCTCGGGACCTCAACCAAATTTACCAAAGGGTCATATAACCCCATACAAACTTAGTCAAACCCTCGAATCACTCAAAACAACATTTAAACACCAAATTAAACTCGGATTCAAACTTCCGGATTCTGCTAACGGAGCCAAACCTATCAAACCACATCCAATTGACCTTAAGTTTTACACACACATAAAAAATGACAACACGAACCAACTCCAAATTCCATAAATCCATTCTGACCTCGATATCAAAATTTCTACTACCGACCAAAATTGCCAAGTTTTTAACTTTCGCCAATTCAAGCATAATTCTACTACGGACCTCCAAATCACCTTCCGGATGTGCTCCTAAGTCTGAAATAACCCGATGAAGCTAAAACGGCCATAAAATTTAAATCCGAGGCCATTTACATATAAGTCGACATCTGGTCGACTTTTTCTAACTTAAGCTTCCAATAAAGAGACTAAGTGTCTCAATTTTTCTCCGAAACCACTCCGGACCCGAACCAACCAACCCGATACGATATAATATAGCTGTAAAGTACAAAAGAAGTAGAAATAGAGGAAACTGTGCTATAACTATGGAAACGACTGTTCGGGTTGTTATAATTTAGAAGAGATAAAATGCCGCCCTTGTAGTAATGTAAGGGTGTAATTGTGATAAATGATAAGAAAATGATGTTTAGGTCTTTGATTGAGTAATGATTCAAACAGAAGAGATTTTATGAATTGCACGAGATTAGAATACCCCCATAAGATGAATCACGTTGGGATGCTATGAAATACGGTTATTGAAGTATAGTATCATCCCTAGGTGGATCAGGCGAATACATTTAGATGTTCCCCAATGAGATGTGAGCCCTAGTGAGAATGCATTACATAAGAAGTTTCAAGTTATCAGTTGTAGATTACATATCAAGTTATCAGTGGTAAAAGTTACAAAGTATAAGATGATATTAGGCCATCATTCTTAAGATGAATTGTAATAAGGAAGCATTAAAGAACTTAAATTTATACATATAGGATAAGCAGCAAGAGAATAACATGGAGTTATGTAGTAAACCTCGATACTAATAAATCAAAGTAAGTGTAATGGTATAGTATTACCTACCTAAATGTAGTAAATACATAATTATATATAACCAAGTATATGAAACAAGATATAACAATAGTCATAAGTTCGACAAAGTGTCGAGCGAAGAACTTCAGTACACCTATAGATGCCCAAAGGGACACCTTGTCATAGTTTTGTATATGTTCACAAAGTGAGGCCTAGAGATTGGCTAAAGGTTAAGGGAAAAAGGGGAGAAGAGTCACATAGGTGCGCATACAAGGACATAGTCATACATGTTGCATATCATAAGGTAGCAACAGTTACGAGATTGGAAAAATTCCGACCACAAGTCATGGTTTGAGAAAAAGGCCTAAAGAGGGGGGGGGGGGATACCCTAGCATTTGGATTTATTGACCAAAATGTTGCCTAGATGGACATGACAATATTAAAGTATTCATAAGAGCTATAGGTTATGGCACTGATAAGCGCATCAGTCAACATTCGAGGACGAATGTTTCTAAGGGGGAATGAGGTTACACCCCATGTTTTCGTCGTGAGAGTATGTCGTAAGTAAATTGATGTAAGCTCCGAAATGATATTACACTTGGAAGTATATAAAATTGTTACCTTGGAGGTTAAAAATATTTATGATCAGAATAACAAATACCAAGAGGGTTAGAAGTCTTAGAAGCTAAACGAATTGAAGAAAATAAGTTTCGTAAGAAGTCGAAAAGTTGGGATTGTTATAACATGTACTTTTGGTGAGGGACTAGGATGCTTAACATGAACAGGAGGTTACGATATGAGTTATTATAATTGTATGATAGTTTTATGTTGAGTTTTGAGGTCAAGCGAGTTGCGGAAAAAAAGTTGGGAAAGGTCATCACAAGTTACATTCATAAATGTGCTGAAAATTAGGTCAAATGTCACTGCGATTTTCTCTCAATGTGATTGGATTTTTGGAGTGATTCTAAAATTAAATTAAATTTCTACATGTCTATTACCCAACTCATTAAATCGTTCGTCGATACAACATCAGAGTAGACAGATATTCGCATTTTTATAGGATTGCGTAATCCGCTCCCTATAGGATCTACTTAAGTGGTTGAGACATCTTGGTATATATGTGACGATTAAAGCCTTTTTTAACTCATTATTTTTCACTCCATCCAGAACCTACTAAAAAATTTCTCTCAAATTTCTATCATGATCCAAGATCAAAACCTAGGGCAAACAACATAAATCAAATATGGGGAATCTCGTGGCGCTAGTGAGTTTCTTGTTCTTCTTGTGGTTGCTGATTTTTGTGTTGTTCCAGCTCATGTTGAGAGTTGTTTAAGTTTTTTAAAATACTATCCCAAGGTTTTCATATCAACCCTAGGTTATTTCACTTCCAAAGTGATTATAGTGTTGAGCAACCAGAATTGAATGCTAGTTTCACTTCCTTGTTCTTATGGTTGCATTGGAAGGATATTTCGTGGTGAAATAGGCTCAAATTGGAGTTTTTATTTCTGTTTAAAGGTAAGGAACCTCCTACTGTACATGCATTTAAGTTTATCCAACTTACGGCTAAGTTATTGAAGCTAGAACTTGTGAGATATCGATCGAAAGGTTTGTTTACAATGTTATTGATTGCTGGACTGTTTAGGAGGTGTTCTTGCAGTGTTTTATGGCTGGAAAACTTACAGAATAACCTAAGCATATCGTGTTGTTGTTATCAATATTTTCTTGTATATAAATAAGAGTTAAGTATTTCAAAATATAGTGTTATTAGACATGAAGCGAGCTTGCCGCTCAACATGTTATTGTGCTAGTTGTGTTCCATATAGCTACTGGTTGTTGTTTGGGCTGTTTGATGACTTTTAGTAACTTATGGGATGTAATACAAACATGAGAGGTGCTATCCATTTTCTTTAGAATATTGGTTTTGACATATGAGAGTTACAACCCTTATATGATGACGACGAAGTCGGCTTACTCATTATAGACGTAAGAAGATCATATTGAGCTTGGTAGATGGCTGGATAGAAGATCGCAAAGGTATGTTAAGGCAATTCCTTATTTTTTGGCATGATCTAAAGTGAAATGAATGTAAACGATACGCTATTTCATAACGGATCTACTCAAAAAACTAAGGTTGTCCATGTTGTTCTTTCCTTATCAAGTTATTTTAAGCAAGCATGTATGATCCTTGAATCCTATTTACATTCATATTGATGGTATTGATGTCCATATATTAGTCAAGGGTGTAAAGACCTTACATCACTCTGAAAGGGTTAGAAAATGATTCCATGAGCCCAACATGCATTATATGTATGTATTTATTTTACTTTACCGAGTCGCACTATAGTCGGCCAGATACGACACTTATTATACAATCGCTGATCAGTTGGGTTTTACCGAGATACACGTAGCCGGGTACGATTCTACCGAGCCTTATAACTGCCGAGTAAGATTTTACCAAGCCTATTACGGTCGGGTACGATATGATGATGATGATGCCCAGCGTATGTTTGCGTAGACAAATACACACACACTGTTACACCCCATGTTTTCGTACGTGAGAGTACGTCGTAAGCCAATTGATGTAAGCTTAGAAATAAGATTATATTTGGAAGAATGTAAAGTATGTTAATCATGTTACCTTGGAGGTTACAAATATTTACGATCATGAATAACGAGTACCAGGAGGGTTGGAAAGCTTAGAAGCTAAACCAATTGAAGAAAATAAGTTTCGTCGAAAGTCAACGAGTTTGGAAGGTTATAACATGTACTTTAGGGTGATACTATGGTTCATTCCATGATATGGAGGTTATTCTATGAGTTAGTTTTGTCGTATGATAGTCGTGTGTTATGTTTTGAAGTCAAGCAAGTTGTGGAACAAAAGTTGGCAAAGGTCTTCACAAGTTACATTCATATATTTGTTGAAACATAGGTCAAATGTAGCTGAGCTTTTCTCCTAATATACTTGGAATTATAGGATGATCTAGATACCAAATTGTATATCCCCGACTCTAGTTTCTAATTCATTTAACCATTCATCTATACGATATCGTAGTAGAGAGATATTCATATTTTCACGAGACTGCTCAAAGCAGCTCCCATGGGACCCACAAAGTCGGTGTAAACTCCAGCTTGTATTTAAGTCAATTCTAAATCTTTTTCACTCATTTTTCTCGTCAAAAACATTTCCTAAACCCTCCTAAATGCTCTCCAATGGTTCCTCCATGATTCTAGGGTTAAAAACTAAGATAAAAACATAAATCAAACGCTAGAAAACCCGTGGTGCTTGCTAGATCGTAATTCTTCATCTTGTCGATGTTTTGGAGGTTTCTTCAAAGTGAAATAACCTCAGGTCTCGTATGGTTCTTGTTTATTAAGGAAATAGTCAGTCACTCTTTCATACATATTATATTTTCAAGGAGAACTTAAGTGTTTACACTCCAACTTGAACAACAAAAGCTGATTGAAGAAGAGAATACAACACCTATAGTGTTGTGGTGCCATTGAGGATAATTGTGGGTTTTGTTTGGCCTAAATTTCAAGTGTTTGATACTGTATAAGGTGAGTATAACTGCCTAATAATGTGCTTACATGTTGTATTTTCTCTATCTCTCTTTGCATTACTTTTTTTATTTATGCTTTCCTGCCTTACATACTCAGTACTGTTTTCGTACTGACGTCCCTTTCACCTGGGAACGCTGCATTTCATGTTCGCAGGTCCAGATAGACAGGTTGACAGTCCTCCTAGTAGGCTATCAGCTTATCGGAAGGTGTTGGTGCACTGCACTTGCTCCAGAGTTATCTATTTGGTCAGTATGGTTTGGACATGTATTGATTGGTATGGCGGGCCCTATTTCGACCTTTATGACATTATGTACTCTTAGAGGCTTGTAGACAGATGTCATGTATATGGTTATTTGTATGGACTTGTCGGCCTATATTCGTAGTGTACAAATGATCTTGACGTCCTTATAGGCCCGTATGTCGTATGTATAAGTTTGTATATCATGTTGGGTCGTCCTATTTTGAGTATTCCCTTATTTTTTATTTTTGTTATCTCATGACGGCCCTTATGGACCATTTACCATGATGGTATGTTAAGAAAGATACGTTATATTGGTACTCGGTTGAGTAAGGCTCCGAGTGCCTGTCGCGGCCCTCATATTTGGGTCGTGAAAAGGGATCTTGAAGGCTGACTATGTAATGAGGGAAGTTCACGAAAGAGTGTGAGGGAACCATTCCGCTTTAGACTTCGCTGATACTCAAGTTGATAAGGGCTTGCTACTACTGGCCCCTGATGGAGCAAGACGCGAAGACATTTGTATAAAAATATGATAAATGTCAGTGTCATGCACAATTAGTGCATAAACCAATGGAAATTGTGCATTCAGTGATATCACCGTGGCCATTTATAAAATGGGGAATGGATATAGTTGGTCCCTTACCATAAAGACCAGGACAGGTAAGATTTCTTTTGGTTTTAACTGGCTATTTCATTAAATGGGTTAAAGCGGGTTGTTACAAGAATATCAGAGAATGAGAAGTGATCGATTTCATATGGGATCACATCATATGTCAGTTTGGAATACCTAAAGAAAACGCTTGTGATAATCGGCCAAAATTTATAGGTTCCAAAGTTACAAAGTTTTCGGAGGGTATGAAAATCAAATAGATTACATCTTCACCGTATCATCCAAGTACTAACGGACAAGCAGAGTCTACTAAAAAGGTAATAATTAAAAATCCTAAAAAGAAGTTAGAAGTCGCCAAATGAATAAGCAAATAATCAAGCACTACTGATTAAACTAGATTTTCTTAAAGAGCATCGAAATATGGCGTATGTAAGGATGGTGGCACAAATGCAAATGATGGAAAGATATTACAATCGTAGAGAAAATCTTTGATGTTTCGAAGCCGGAGATTTAGTTTCGAGAAAGGTAACTCAAAGTCTCGAGAAGTTAACATCAGGAAGTTGGGACCAACATGGGAGGACCTTTATCGGATTTCTACTATAACTGAAAAAGGTTCATATCAACTGGATAATTAAAATGAAGTCAATTGACAAGCAATTGGAGCGTGACTCACCTCAAAATGTATTATTGCTAAATATCTTTGCTGATTCTCAAAGTATGTGTTGCATTCTTTTCCCTTCGTCAAGTTTTTGTCCTAATTGGGTTTTCCTAGTAAGGTTCTTAGTGAGGTTGTAATGTAAAGTATACTACAAAGAAAGGGTCATCAGTGATAGCAAGGTCTGCAGTGTTTGAATTTGCATACTTAGCATCTGAACACTAGGGGGAAACCATTACATACTAAGGCACTTAAAGTGTTACGAAGACCGGGGAGTGTAAGAACTAGGATCAATGTCTTATCAGGATCGGGGACTACATGATCAGCCCCATTAATATAATGTGATGACCTGACAGGTCATTTTGAGAACTAGCTCTTATTTTGTGTTTCGAGACCTCCTTATACCTCGTTTGACATTTTTTGGTTTGCGTGCACGGTCTGTGTCCGAAATTGACCTCGGTGTTTTGATAATTCTAGTAAATCCCTATCGTGATTTTGGACTTGGGCGTATGCTTGAATTTGAAAATGGAGGTCCCTAGGTTGATTTGACTCATTTGCCGAAAGCTAGTATTTTGAAAGTTTAGAAATATCCTGAGTTTTAACGTAAGGTGACTTCATGGCTATCGGGTTCAAATTTTTATGTTAAAAATTGGAATAGGTTTGTATTGCTATTTGAAATTTGTAAGAAAAATTTGGTGCAATTAGGAATTGGGTTGACATAATTCGGACGCTTAGATGTGATTTTAGTTGTTCTTGAGTTTACATTGAAATTTCGTTCATTTTGAGGGTTGATTTGTAGATTTAAATGTTATTATTGCGATTTGATTACTCGAGCAAATTCATATGATGTTATTACACTTGTGTGCCGGTTTAGTTTGGAGCATGAGGGGCTCAGGTGAGTTTTAGACGCGTTTTGAATGAGTTTGGATGGTTTGAAATAAACACTACAAGAATTTTCACTTTTAACGACCAATTTTAACAAAAAGTACGTGAATTCGGTCGTTATAGGTGTATCTACAGCGGTAGGCATTTTTTTCTGGTCGTTAAAGCTAATTTTTAGTTTAACATGAACAAAGTGATAATATTTGGTCCTTAAAAGTCATAAATCCGGCCGTTAAAAATAAAAAAAATAAAAACTAAAGCTAACTTCCCTATCGTTTTGCCCAACTCATAATTATCAGCCACTCACGTTACTTTCCCCCTTTTTTTGCCCAAACCCATAATATTTTCCCAACCCAGTTTTTCATTCTATTTTACCATAGGAACAATTAGAGCTAGGGCATAAGTGAAATTAAGCAGTTGAGCTCTGTAAAGCATCGGCCTTGTGTTCCTCTTGAACTTACGATTTCATTCTTCTTCTTCTCAATGTAAGCTCTAATCTTGTAGTACTATTTTGAAATTGGGTGATTTTTTATATTCCAATTATCTCTTTGTTTTTCAACTTGTAGAGCAGATTATTTTTTAATTGAAATGGGAATCTGTTTTTAAGTTCAGGTGATAATTATAACTACTCCCCGATAACATCCTCTGCAGTTAAAGTTCTGTATTTTATATTCGAAGAATCATATTCAATTGGAAATTGACCTTTTTGAACAAAGTTAGACATTCACCATGAACAAAAGGATAATTTATTTGTGTTTTCTCAATCTGGATTGTGCTTTTGAAGTTTCATTGCTGTGCTTGGTGGCTGTATAGGTGTTACAAAATAGTCTTAGCCCTTAGCTAGTGGATGAAGCTACATTGAGCAGTCTAGAGTACTTGAGAGTATATGCAGTAGCTTAGATCTTCGCACAGAATTCCTTGTTTATTGTTCTAGTTTTATTCCTAAATAATTTGTAAAGACATTGTTTTATTTTTTGTTTGTTTTTATATATATAAGTATAGGTCAGTACCTTGCATCTCAATGGGAAAAAGGAAGGGGGGAATCCAAATAAAAACGGAAAAGATGTTGCTTCAAATATGTCCAAAATTCACATCACAAAAGAATGTAGTCTGTTTTCTAAAAAAACTTGAGAAACATGAGCGCCATGTGGTCAAACTGTGAATAAAAATGAGTTAGATTTTGAAGGAAATCATATTTTTATTGGCATAATATGCTTCTCATATCTGGTTGTGATTGTATTATAAAATTTTCCGATGATATAAGAATTGTAACTTCCTCTTTGATTGTATTAATTGGAGGCAAAAGAAAACCATTTTTTAGGTTTAGCATTTTTCAGTTCCTTTCTATGTATTCAAACGAAAACTCTTTGGGATACTTGTAAGGTTAGTGCCTTATGACAGGTGTGGGAATCTTGGATTAAGATTGACATTTGAGTATAAATATGTTATGTGCACTAGACTAGGTGTAATTGAATTTATTCTTCTGTCAATATTTCACTAGAATTACCATTGAAAAGACTAATATGTCACGCGAGAGTGATTGTTATATAGTCATCTAGAGTAATGAGGTCGTCTTTTATGTTTAAGTCAATAAGATTTGAATCACCGTTTTCTTCCTCTCCTTGGCTGGGTTTAAGTTATTAAGAGCATGTGTAACGGCCCAGCCGGCCGTTCCAAGAGTTATAGCCTCGTTTCTCCAATTTCTGCTTTATTATGTGGTTCAACTTTATTATGTTGCGTTGGGTTGGTTGGCTCGGGTTTAGAGTGATTTTTTTTTAGTGGAATGAGACACTTAGTCTCTTAAGTTGGTTAATTAGTTAGAAAAGTCAACCGAAAGTTGACTTATAGGTAAATGATCTCGGAATTAGGGTTTTATGATTCAGATAGCTTCTTTAGGTGATTTGGGACTTAGGAGCGTGTTCATAATGTTTTCGGAGGTCCGTGGTAGAATTAGGCTTGAATTGGCGATATTTCAGGTCATTCGGACGTGGTTTGGTTGGTTTCGGCATCGTTGGCGAATTTCGGAAGTTTAGAAATCCTTAGGCTTGAATTTTTGGTTAATTTGGTGTTTTTAATGTTATTTTGAGTGTTCCGAGGGTTCGACTAAGTTCGGGTGATGACATATGACGTGTTGGTATATTTGGTTTAGGCCCCGAGGGGCTCAGGATTGATTTCGGATGGGTAGCGGAGTGTTTTGAACTTGGAAGAGCAGCTGGAACTGCTAGTGCTGTCATAACTGCACCTGCGGAGCTGGGACCACATATGCGAGGTCACAAAAGCGCAAGGGCAGCCGCAGGTGCGGCCATTGGTGAGAAGGTCAGGAGCCGTAGGTGCGTGTAAGGGACCGCACCTGCGAGATCGCAGATGCGCTGTTTTGACTGCAGAAGCGATTTTTGAGGCTTAAGTGAAAACCGCACCTGCGATGGATTTTTCGCAGGTGCATCTTTTGGGGTTGCAGGTGCGACAGTTCTGGGCAAAACCTATATAGGGTTACCTTCACGAATTTTCACTCATTTCTTCACCATTTTTGGACGGGTTTGGAACTTTGAGCAGTGATTTCAAGAGGGTATCGAAGGTTATCCATTGGGTAAGTTACTTGGGCTTCATTTCTTGTGTTTATGATGATTTTTCTACTGTTTAATCATAAAAATGGTGGGAATTAAGGAAGAAATTTTGGAGATTAGGGCTTGAAATTGGAGAGCTTAATGTGAGGATTTGAGGGGTCATTTATCGTCGGATTTTGATGTATTTGGTATGTATGGACTCGTGAGATATAAGGATTCTAGTTTTGCGATTATTATCAGATTCCGAGACGTGGGCGTGGGGGTCAAGTTTGGCCAATTTCAGGATTTTTAATGTAAATTGATGATATGAATATGATGTTGGAATAGATTCGGGATGGTTTGAGGCTAAGTCAAGTGGCAAGGGCATCGCGGAGTAGATTTTTATCCGGTTTGAGGTAAGTAATTATTGTAAATGTTGTCCTGAGGGTATGAAACCCCAGATTTCACATCGTTTCACTATTTTGAAGTAGTGCACATGCTGGGTGACGAGCGTTTGGCGTGCACTGTTAGGAATTGTGACTTTATCCGTCCCGTGGAAACTATTAAGTTGCGTATTTGACTGAATGATATATGATATTTTGTGTTTCTAGAAAGTATTACTAGGTTTTGGGATGAATGTCGTATTTGGGCCTCGTGCCAAGTTGTTTTGACCCTTAGGGGCTTTTAGTACTATTTCCTCACTATTGTGATTTGAAAGTTACACTCAGTCATGATTTTTAACTGTTTACTGTTTAATTGAGTTTCATTACTCCACTTTGATGCATATGAAAGATGTTTTGGGATGAGTTCTCTGTTTTTTACTGAAATGCCCGAGTGGCTTGTGAGGTTTATGACTGAGTGAGGCTGAGGGCCTGATTTGTGAGGATATGATATGGGGTCGGGCTGCACACCGCAACATGTTATTGATAGGCCGAGTGCCATAGTGATTGATGCCATGATTTGTCTTGTTATAGCGCTTGAGCTGAAGGAGCTCATCCGGAGTCTGTACACCCCCAGTGAGCACAGGTACCTACTGAGTGTGAGTGCCAAGTGCCGAGTGACGAGTGATTGGGAGGCATGAGTGGCTGTGAAGTTGACCGATGGGCTGATTATGAGTGATTGTGAGGTTCACTTGAGGGACTGATGTTGAGTGATGTTATGCCCGAGGGGCAGTTTATGATACATGTTTTTGCCCGAGAGGCTATTTATGATTTTTATCACTTTCACTCTAAACTTCCAGAATTTCTGTTGAAACTATTGAAAAAATACTTTCAAATGATTTTTAATGAAATCGGCTTTTAAGTGTGATGATTTGACATATGTACTATTGGGAAGAAGAGCTGTATTTATTGTGAATTTATAGCATGTACTTACGTGTTTCTTATTGCTCAGACCTTATTTACTTTTATTACTTACTGAGTTGGCGTACTCACATTACTCCCTGCACCTTGTGTGCTTATTCAGGTGCTAGGGCGTCAGGATGAGAGCTGATTTTACTTGTCTCAGAGATTTACGGAGATTTTTGAGGTAGCTGCACGACGTCCGCGGCCTTGCCTTCTCCTTCTTGCTTTTGTAGCGTTTATTTTTCCCAAACTTGTATTTTCCTTAGATGCTCATAACTAGCGACTCTAGGATTTTGGGCTGTATTTAAATGTTTGGTATATCCTTACTTGCTTTAAAAAGCTTAAATGGAAATTTTTATGAAATATCGAATTAGTAATGATTTGAACAAAAGGTTTTCTTTATGTTATAAGTAGTAAATTGGCTGGCCCAGTATCACGATAGGCGCCATCGCGGCCGGAGGGTTTTGGGGTAGTGACAGCATGAACACCTAGAGATTATGTTTGTAGGAAATCTCTAAGGACTCAATACACATATAAATCTAGTAGAACATGTGGTTGCCTGGTATACGTGTTGTGTGCAATTCTGTATATTTTCCAGTTAGTATAAGCTTGCAGGATCTCAAGTATTGAATCATGATATGGGAATACTGAGTTCAATTGACTTGGCAGCATTGATAACTTATGCATTTTCTTATTTAGTTTAAACCCATGACCTGTAATAACTCTAACAACAGTAGAATATAGATATTGCGGGCGGAGGAGGGGGTTGCCTGCTATTGTTTGTTGTGCTCTTTGTTCCTTATTTATATTGATACTTTCTCTTCAATCATTTATGGTTTAGGCAATTAACATTTTATAGGAATGATTAAAAATAAATTCTGATTTGCTTTCTACAGTGTGAGGAGATGACGTTCTAATTTGAAATAGTGATTTCGTCCTTTCGCAAGTAGGTTACAAGTTAATTAATACTCAACTCTATATGTGTTGTGACCCATATGGCTTTTTACTGGGTTTTTTTTTACACATTTTAGATTTGCTTTTGCTTTAGGTCCATTCCATTAGAAGATAAAGAAAGTCTTTACTTAAGTATTTTTTTTCTTAATGAAAATGTTTAGATTTCGTCAAGAAAGTGCATGTACGAGTCTCTCTCTCCCCCCCTCTCTCTCTATATATATTGTTATAGCGACGCAATGTTGCTATATTGATCTTTTTAAGTCTAGCATATGCTACTACGTTAATTTGAAGTTTTGGATCCTTATAATTAATTTCTCTATTGTGTTTGGTTATTTTGCTGAGGGTCTATCTGAAAGAACCTCTTATGGGATTATATTGAATTTGTTGTTGTACGAATATTCAAGAATGCATTATTTTCTTATTTATGTTTTCCTTTTATCCGTGCATCTGTAAATAATACTTCATTAGATCAAATATTGATGAGTGGTGTATCAGTAAAAAAATATTAATCCTTATGGATGTGATTGCCTTTAGATTCCTCTCCTCTATTAGATAACACTAACATTTTCGTTATAGCTCTATATTGACTATAGATTTTAGATAGTTTTGATGTTGCTATATTTACTCTTACAAAGGTTCTGTGTATTGTCTAGTTATGATCTTTTGCCAAGGGTTAGTGGATATAGATTTTTCTTTGTTAGAAGTTGTAGAGATGGCGTGTACTGCTTTAAGAGAACAAATAAAAGATAGAGCATTCTTTAGTTTCTATACCAAGATTAGATTCTAAAGGTAATTTAAGGTACTATTTTCCTAACCAACAACCACACTATCAACACAAATTAAATTCCTTTTTAGTTTTCCTGATTGTAGCTTATTTATTTATAAAATCAATACCAAAATATATTCTCAATTATCAGAGTACTAGAAATTTAACATATTTATTTATCCTTTATTGTAAAAATATTAAGGATGTTACTTGGGTTATAGGCTAGTGAAACGGTGGATGTGAGAAATTGTTCAAATGGATAATAAACATAATTTTCAAAAGTAGATTGACTAATATTCCTTAGTAAATGTGACTAATATGGTTTTGTTCACTTATGTTCATTTCTTGTTCATTGCTATACTAATTTTTTTTGGTTAAGTAAATATGTATATTAATTTTGTGCATGCACCATATTATGGAACCTGATAAGCAATGGATGGAACTTATTCATGATCGACTTGATAACACTTATATACTTGGGGTGGAGAACTTTCTGGATTATGCTTTTAAAAGATTGGGAGAAACACGCGAAATACGTTGTCCATTCGTCAAAGGTTGTAATGCAATTTCAGGAACACGTGAGCTGGTTAGGTCACATTTAATAGTACACGAAATAGTCCAAACTTATACCTTTTGGTATCACCATGGGGAGAGATTAGGTGAGTTCTCTTCAGATTATGAATTTGTAGATGATAATATCATTAAAGAGGGTGATGATGAGGATGAAATACATGAAATTTTAAGAGATTTGTATCCCAATTTTGAAGAAGACAATAATGGTGGTGATGGGCTGTTTGAAGAGGAACCAAATATTGAAGCAAAAAGATTCTATAGGATCTTAAAGGATTTTGAGCAACCATTGTACCAAGATTCAAAAGTTTCTAAGCTTTCTAGTTAGATAAAGTTGCTTCATATTAAAAGTATTGGTAATTGGAGTAATGCATCATTTATAATGTTGTTGAAGCTCTTGAAGGAAGATTTATTGCCGGATGGATCAAACTTGCCAGATTCATATTACGAAGCAAAGAAGGTAGTTCGGTACCTAAGGATTTCTTACAAGAAGATTGATTCATGTAAGAATGATTGTATGTTATACTGGAAGGATGATAAGTCTCTTGAGTCTTGCAAAGCTTGTGGTGCGTCTAGATGGAAATAGGATAAACGTAGTGGAGAAACCAAATTCAAAAGTGGGAAAAAGATACCATACAAGATTTTATGTTATTTTCCTCTAAAGCCAAGACTCCAAAGATTATTTATGTCCTCGAAAATATCTTTAATGATGAGATAGCATCATGACAAAAGAGTTGATGATGGAATAATAAGGCACCCAGCTGATTCAATAGCATGGAAAACATTTGATGAGCTTCATCAATATTTTGCATCCGAGACTCGTAATGTTCGACTTGGACTTGCTAGCGATGGTTTTCAACCATTTGGAAATTCCAAAACACCATATAGCATTTGGCATGTGGTACTTATTCCTTATAATTTACCACCATGGCTATGCATGAAGAAAGAAAATTTCATTTTGTCGATGATTATTCCTGAACCTGAGAGTCCTGGAGATGCTATTGATGTTTATCTTCGGCCTTTGATAGAGGAATTAAAGTAATTGTGGGAATCTGGAGTGGAGAACTTTGATGCGTCAACTAAATAAAATTTTATGTTACATGCATCTTTATTATTGACCATTAATGACTTTCGAGCATGTGCAAAGTTGTCTGGATGGAGCACAAATGAAAAACTAGCATGCCCATGTTGCAATAAAGAAACTCACTCAATTTGGTTACAAAACTGTAAAAAACAGTGCTGTATAGGCCATAGACGCTTTCTTCCTCTTAATCACAAATGGAGGAATGATAAAGCGTCATTTGATGGTACTAAGGAGCGAATAGGTAACGACCCGGCCAGTTGTTCCATGAGATAGCCTCGTTTCCCTTGTTTCTGGTTTATCGTATGTTGCTTAACCTATTTATGTTGTGTTGGGTCGGTTGGTTCGGATTCAGAGTGGTCGTTGTGAGAACAGAGACGCTTAGTCTCTTAATTGGCTTAATAGTTCAAAAAGTCGACTAGGAGTTGACTTATTGGTAAACGACCTTGGAATATGGATTTTATGGCTCGGATAGCTTCGTTAGGTGATTTGGGACTTAGGAGTGTGTTCGGAATGAAGTTTTGATGTCTGGTGTAGAATTAGGCTTGAATTGGTGAAAGTTAGTTTTTTGCGACTTTCGGTCGGCAGGGGAAAATAGGCTATCAGAGTTGGAATGGAATTCAGAGAAGTTAGATCAGGTTCGTAATGTCATTTTGGATATGTGTGCAAATTTTCAGGTCATTCGGGCGTGTTTTGGTTGGTTTCGGCATCATTGGCGGAATTTAGAAGTTTCAAAGTTCATAGGCATGAATTTGATGTGATTTTGGTGTTTTTGCGTTGGTTTTGGTGTTTCGCAGGCTCGATTAAGTTTGAATGAGGTTATGGGATGTGTTGGTATGTTTGGTTGAGGACCCGAGGGCCTCAGGTGAGTTTCGGCTGGTTATCGGAGTGTGTTTGTCCTTAGAGGGACTGCTGTAGCTGCTGCAATTTTTGCCCGCTAGTTACCTTATATGCTATCGTAATAGTGGGCATGTTATCGCATAGGTTTTTTCTGAGGTAGTGTTATTTTTCTTCTATGTGATCGTCTGTGTGGGGCCGCAATCGCGTACGTGAGGGAGGGAATCAATGCGATTGTGTTTGGTCTTGTGCGATCGTGTAGGGTAATTTTATAGGGCAGCAGATTTGTTCTTCGCGATCGCGTGGCAACTCCCGCGATCGCAGTGAAGAAAGAGACCTGGGCAGACAGTTTTTAAGTTTTAATTTCGGTGGTTTTTGGCCATAACTCAATATTCCATTAGAGAGCTCGGTTGAAGGAGAATTTGGATGAGATTTTCAGTGGGATCTTGTGGTAAGTGTTCTTCAATCACTATTGGTTTAGTTTCATGAATTAGTCTTGATTTTTACCATGCAATTTGAGGAATTAAAGTAGAAATTTGGGAAAAATGGGAGGGAGAATTGGAAATTTCTTTTCATATTTGAGTGGGCAATTGAGATCGGATTTTGGTAAATTTGGTATGGGTAGACTCGTGAGGGAATGAGGATTCTAGTTTTATGATTTTTATCGAATTCCGAGTCGTGGGCTCGGGTTTGACTAATTTGGGGATTTGTGCCTAATTTTGATAGTTTTCGATCGGGGTTCATCTCCCTAGCATATTTTGATGTTATTGATCTGATTTGTGCTATACTAGGAGCATTTGGGAGCCAATTCGAGGGGCAAGAGCATCGCGGAGTAGCGTTTGGGCTGTTTTGAGGTAAGTAACGATTGTAACTCTAAACCTGAGGTTATGAAACCTTGGTATTTTATATTATTTTGGTAAATGAGGTGACATACATGCTAGGTGACGAGCGTGTGGGAGTGCACCGATAGGGATTGTGACTTGGTCTGTCCCGTAGCGACTATTAAGCCGCGTATTCGGTTTGAAACCTTATGTCATCCTGTATTTTAGAAATTTATACTTGTTTATGGGCTGTGAGCCATGTTTGGGGCCTTGGGCCGACTTGTTTAGACCCTCAGAGGTACTTTTACACTATTCTCACACTATCCTGATAGAACAATTGTGAACTCAGTCATGTTTTCTACTTCTTGTTATTTTCACTGTTATCACACTATTTTGAAACTCTGAGTGGTATTTTGGGCTGAGTCCCGTGAGTTGCGATGAATTGCCCTAATGGCTTGTGAGGATGAGTGAGTGAGGCCGAGAGCCGAGTATATGAGGATAGTTCTGGACCGGGCTGCATGCCGCAACAATATATATTATGTATGGATCGGGCTGCACGCTGCAGGAATATATGTTATACATGGATCGAGCTACATGCCGCAGCAATATACATATTGGATCGGGATGCACACCGCGGCAAATAAAGCGCTTGGGCTGTAGGAGCCCGTCCAGTGTATGTAAACCCCCAGTGGGTGCAGTCGACTATTATATGGATCGGACTGCGTGCCGCAGCGTATTTTATATGGATCAGGCTGCACGCCGCAACAGTTGTGTGTATTCATGGTTCTTGTTGAGTACAAGTGTTTAGTGTGAGAATGAGATACTGATAGTGGAGTCACGAATGACAGAGAGGCTTTCCCGAGAGGCTTTATTTGTGAGTGATACTGTGCCCGAAGGGCTTATAATTTATGAAACTATTGTTTTCACTCTTCTTTACATTGAGCCTCTGATGATAATGTTGGACAAATGTTTTTATACGAGATTTTCAATGGAAATTGAAGTTTTATGAAATATTCGGAATGTAGATCCCTGACATGATTTATTTATTTTCAATGTTACTTATTATATGGATTAACATGATTTATAAATGCTCGTCACTACACTCAAGTTTTTAGTTACTTTGATTACTTAATGAGTTGGCGTATTCACGTTACTCCCTACGTGCAGATCCAGGTACCGGACCATCTCACTAGTTGATTTTCGGACATGCTTGGAGTTGTTCGAGGATCGAGGTAGCTGCTCAGCGTCCCCAACTCACCTCCTTTCCTTTCCTCATTTCATAGTTTTGTCTTTCGTATTTAAGAATTTTGTAATAGCAAGTCACCTTATTGTACATTGTATTTATAGTCCTAGATGCTCATGACAGTTGGCTCCAGGTTTTAGGGTAGTGTATAAATTGTTTATCTCATTTTGCTATTTTAATCTGCTAGTTTTGGAAATTATGATAGTATGTATTGGTTGGCTAGCCTTGTTCCATGATAGGCGCCATCACGACTAGCTTAGGATTTGGGGTCGTGACAAGTTGGTATCAGACCCTAGGTTACATAGGACTCAATGGTCATGAGCAGGTTTAGTAGAGTCTTCGGGATCGGTACAGAGACGTCCGTACTTATCTTCGAGAGGCTGCAGAACCATTAGGAACAATCTCATTTTTCTTGAAATCTGTCGTGCCATTTTGTTGATTCTGGAAATCTAAACTTCTATTGTTTCATTCTCTCATAGATGGTGAGGACTCGCGCTACCAATCATAGTGATCAGCCACCAGCTAGACCAGTGAGAGGTCGAGGTAGCGGTCGAGGACGTGGTAGAGGTAGGGGCCAGCCTGTGCAGTAGCCAGGGCAATACCAGTTGATCCTCCTACAATTCAGGATCAGGTTCCCGCTGCAGATGCTCCAGCGGGACAGGCTCAGGCACCGGCAGTGCCTATTGTTATTCCGGGTTTCAGGAGACCTTGGCTCAGATCTTGACGGTATGTACTACCCTTGCTCAGCTAGTTGCCGCTACTTCTCAGGCCGGGGGAGGCAGTCAGACTCCAGTTGCCCGGACACCTGACCAGGTTACTCAGGGCCATCAGACACCAGGGGCGGTTCCAGCCCAGCCGGTTGCTCTAGTTCAGGACTTCATGGTTCCAGCTATGCCAGATGATGAGTAGCATAGGCTGGAGAGGTTTAGGTTTAGTAGACTTCAGCCTCCGACATTTAGTGGTGCAGAGGGCGAGGATGCCCAGGGTTTTCTGGATAAGTGTCAACGGACGTTTCATATTACTGGGATTCTGGAGACCTGTGGGGTCTCGTTTGCTACTTTTCAGTTTTCTGGTGCTGCTTTCACTTGGTGGGAGTCTTTTGAGAGGCGTAGGTCAGTTGGTTCAGCACCCCTCACCTGGCAGCAGTTCTCCACTATCTTCTTTGAGAAGTATGTACCCCAGTCTCACATGGAGGAGCATCGCAGGCATTTTGAGCAGCTAGAGGCTGCCCTAGAGGGGGAGGTCGAGCAGGTGGAGGTCAGGCCCGTATGTATGCGTTTCCAGCCAGGCCAGATGCTATGGCCTCCGATGCAGTGATCGCAGGTATTGTCTCAGTCTGTCGCCGAGATGCTTTGCCTTTATTTGACCCTGGTTCTACATATTCTTATGTCTCGTCATATTTTACCCATTTCCTAGATATGCCCCATGACTCCTTAGTTATGTCTGTTCATGTGTCGACCCCAGTGGGCGATACTATTGTTGTGGACTGTGTGTATCGGTCGTTTGTGGTATCTATTGGGGGTCTGGAGACCCGAGTGGACCTTCTGTTACTCAGCATGGTCGATTTAGATGTGATATTGGGCATGGAATGGTTATCTCCGTGTCATGCTGTTCTTGATTGTCACACGAAGACCGTGAACTTAGCTATGCCAGGACGTCCGAGGGTTGAGTGGAGAGGATCTTCTGAGTATGTACCTAGTAGGGTGATTTCCTACCTGAAGGCCCAGCGCATGGTTGAGAAGGGGTGTTTATCGTATCTGGATTTTATGAGGGATGTCAGTGGTGAGACTCCCGCTATTGATTCGGTTCATGTGGTCCATGAATTTCCGGACGTGTTTCCTGCTGACCTGCCAGGCATGCCACCTGACAGGGACATTGATTTTGGTATTGACCTAGTGTCAGGCACTCAGCCTATTTCTATTCCACCTTATCGTATGGCACCAGCGGAGCTGAAGGAATTAAAGGAGTAGCTTCAGGAACTCCTAGACAAGGGGTTCATTAGGCCTAGTGTGTCACCTTGGGGTGCACTGGTGTTGTTTGTGAAGAAGAAGGATGGTTCTATGCGCATGTGTATTGATTATTGGTAGATGAATAGAGTTACGATGAAGAACCGGTATCCCTTGCCTCATATAGATGACTTGTTTGCTCAGTTGCAGGGTGCCAGGGTATTTTCCAAGATTGACTTGCGTTGCGACTATCATCAGTTGAAGATTCGGGGGCCAGACATCCCGAAAACAGCTTTCAGGACTAGATATGGCCATTATGAGTTTCTGGTTATGTCATTCGGGCTGACTAATGCCCCAACAGCCTTTATGAACTTGATGCACAGTGTATTCTGGCCTTATCTGGATTCTTTCGTCATCGTATTTATTGAAGATATCTTGGTGTATTCCCAATCTCGGGAGGATCATGAGCAGCATTTGAGAGTTGTGCTTCAGACTTTGAGGGAGAAGAGGTTGTATGCAAAATTTTCAAAGTGTGAGTTCTGGCTTTGATTCAGTAGCGTTATTGGGGCACATGGTGTCCAGTGAGGGTATTCAGGTTGATCCGAAGAAGATAGAGGTGGTGCAGCGCTGGCCTAGACTGTCATCAGCTACCGAGATTCGTAGTTTCCTTGGTTTGGCAGGGTACTATCGCTGTTTCGTAGAGGGATTTTCATCTATTGCAACGCCTATGACCAGACTGACCCAGAAGGTGCTCAGTTCAGGTAGAATGAGGAGTGCGAGGAGAGCTTTCAGAAGCTCAAGTCAGTTTTGACTACAGCTCCGGTGTTGGTTTTGCCTACGGGGTCAGGTTCCTATAAAGTTTACTGTGATGCCTCGAGAGTTGGCCTTAGAGCGATTTTGATACAGGACGGTAGGGTCATTTCCTACGCGTCCAGACAGTTGAAGGTGCACGAGAAGAATTATCCAGTGCATGATCTTGAGCTAGCAGCTATTGTCCATGCCTTGAAGATTTGGCGTCATTATTTATATGGAGTGCATTGTGAGATTTTCACGGTTCATCGTAGCTTGCAGCATCTGCTTAAGCAGAAGGATCTGAATTTGCGTCAAAGGTGATGGTTGGAGATTCTCAAGGATTATGACCTCACTATTCAATATCATCCGAGGAAGGCCAATGTAGTGGCCGATGCTCTGAGTCGCAGAGTAGAGAGTTTGGGGAGTCTAGCCTACCTTCCAGTAGCAGAGCGACCTTTAGCACTTGATATTCAGGCTTTAGCGGGTCAGTTGGTGAGATTGGATCTATTAGAACCCCCACGGGTATTGGCTTGTGCAGCCTCCAGGTCTTCTCTTTATGATCAGACTAGAGCACGCCATTATGATGATCCACACTTGCTTATTTTTCAGGACAGGGTCCGTCACGGTGATGCTAGGGATGTGGTTGTTGGTGATGATGGGGTCATGAAGATGCAAGGCCGGATTTGTGTGCCCAATTTGGATGGACTTCGAGATTTGATTCTAGCTGAGGCCCATAGTTTGCGGTATTCCATCCATCCGGGTGCCGCAAAGATGTATCAGGATTTGAGACAGCATTATTGGTGGAGGCGGATGAAGATGGATATTGTTGAGTTTGTGGCTCTGTGTCTCAACTGTCAGTAGGTCAAGTATGAGCACCAGAGGCTGGGTGGATTGCTTCAGAGATTGGATATTCCGGAGTGGAAGTGAGAGCGGGTCACCATGGACTTCGTAGTTGGGCTTCCACGGACTTCGAAGAGGAGTATGAGCACCAGAGGCTGGGTGGATTGCTTCAGAGATTAGATATTCCGGAGTGGAAGTGAGAGCGGGTCACCATGGACTTCGTAGTTGGGCTTCCACGGACTTCGAAGAGGAGTATGAGCACCAGAGGCTGGGTGGATTGCTTCAGAGATTAGATATTCCGGAGTGGAAGTGAGAGCGGGTCACCATGGACTTCGTAGTTGGGCTTCCACGGACTTCGAAGAGGTTTGATGCTATATGGGTTATTGTGGATCGGCTGACCAAGTCCGCGCACTTCATTCCTGTTGGTACTACTTATTCTTCTGAGCGATTAGCTGAGATTTATATCATGGAGATTGTCCGATTGCATGGGGTTCGAGTTTCTATCATTTTTGACAGCGGTATTCAGTTTCAGTTTTGGAGGGCCGTGCAGAGGGAGTTAGGTACTCAGGTTGAGTTGAGCACAATGTTTCATCCTCAGATCGACGGGCAGTCGGAGCGTACTATTCGAATTTTGGAGGATATGTTGCGTGCTTGTGTCATTAAGTTTGGGGGTTCATGGGACCAATTTCTGCCACTCGCGGACTTTGCATATAATAATAGTTATCAGTTGAGTATCCAGATGGCTCCGTATGAGGCTTTATATGGTAGGAGGTGCAGATCTCTGGTTGGTTGGTTTGAGCCGGGCGAGGTTAGGCTATTGGGCATAGACCTGATTCAGGATGTGTTGGGTAAGGTGAAATTGATTCAGGAGCGATTTCACACGGCGCGGTCTAGGTAGAAGAGTTATGCGGACCGGAAGGTCCGAGATGTGTCTTTCATGGTTGGGGAGAAGGTGCTGCTGAAGGTGTCACCCATGTTGGGTGTTATGAGGTTCGGGAAGAGGGGAAAGCTGAGTCCCCAGTTCACTGGGCCATTTGAGGTGCTTCAGAGGATTGGGGAGGTGGCTTATAGACTTGCCTTTCCTCCCAGCTTATTGAGTATTCTTCCGGTGTTCCATGTTTCTATGCTCCGGAAGTATGTGGGTAACTCGTCTCATGTTTTGGACTTCAGCACGGTTCAGCTCGAGGGTGATATGTTATATGAGGTAGAGCCAATGGCTATTTTGGGTCATCAAGTTAGAAAGCTGAGGTCTAAGGATATAGCTTCAGTGAAGGTTCAGTGGAGAGGATAGCCGGTGGAGGATGCCACCTTGGAGATCGAGTGGGAGATGTGGAGCAGATACCCTCACTTATTCGAGACTCCAGGTATGTTTCTAGACCCGTTCGAGGACAAACGTTTGTTTAAAAGGGGGAGAATGTAACGACACGGCCGGTCGTTCCGTGAGATTAGCCCCTTTTCCCCTGTTTCTGCTTTATCGTATATTTCTTAGCCTCTTTATGTTGTGTTGGGTCGGTTGGTTCAGATTCGGAGTGGTCATGGTGAGAATAGAGACACTTAGTCTCTTAATTGGTTTAATAGTTGAAAAGGTCAATTGGGCGTTGACTTATTGGTAAACAACCTCAGAATGTGGATTTTATGGCTCCGATAGCTTTGATATCCGGTGTAGAATTAGGCTTGAATTGGCGAAAGTTAGTTTTTGGCGACTTCCGGCCGGTAGGGGAAAATAGGCTATCGGGGTCGGAATGGAATTCCGGAAGTTGGATCAGGTTAGAATTGTCATTTTGGATATGTGTGCAAATTTTTAGGTCATTCGGACGTGTTTTAATTGGTTTCGACATCATTGGCGGAATTTAGAAGTTTCAAAGTTCATAGGCTTGAATTTGATGTGATTTTGGTGTTTTCGCGTTATTTTTGGGGTTTCGGAGGCTCGACTAAATTTGAATGAGGTTATAGGATGTGTTGGTATGTTTGGTTGAGGTCCCGAGGGCCTCGGGTGAGTTTCGTATGGTTATCGGAGTGTGTTTGGCCTTAGAGGGACTACTGTAGCTGCTAGAATTTTTGCCCACTGGTTTCCTTATATGCGATCGCAATAGCAGCCATGGAGACAGTGTTATTTTTCTTCTATGTGATCGCCTGTTCGGGGCCGCGATCGCGTACGTGAGGGAGGAGAAGCAATGCGATCGCGTTTGGTCTTGTGCGATCACGTAGGGTAATTTTATGGGGCAGCAGATTTGTTCTTCGCGATCGCATGGGAGCTCCCGTGATCGCAATGAAGAAAGAGACCTGGACAGACAGTTTTTAAGTTCTAATTTCGGGGGTTTTTGGCCATAACTCAATGTTCCATTAGAGAGCTCGGGGGAAGGAGAATTTGGATGATATTTTCAGTGGGATTCTTGTGGTAAGTGTTCTTCAATCACTTTTGGTTTAATTTCATGAA